>JAODAL010027176.1:0-55390 GCA_025379985.1 Phyllomedusa bahiana | reverse complement strand
TTTAAAAGGCCAGGACGAGGAATTCGTATACGCCGGGGAGCGGAGTTAAGGGGCCCTTGTCGGGCCGAACCATACCGCAAGGAAACAGGCTTTTGCAGGGATCCCCGGGCCTAACCCGCGCAGGACCCAGCGGTTGACAGCGAAGGTTAGGCGGACACAGGCCGACCGAGTGTGGAATGGATTAGGCGGACACGAGTGTGGAACCGGGCAGGCGGGAATTTACTAGGCAGGACTGCAAGGGGGAGCGGAAACGTAGAGCTACGGAACCGCAGAGAGAACACTACAAACGCACACAATGTTTAAATGCAGGGATACCAAAAAACTGCGCACGACGACAGGAAGGAGTATCCTATAAACCCGTGCCACAAGCCATAGGGGAAAAGGAACGCAAATTAAGACTGGTCCTTAATCTAAGAGAGCTGCTCTCCGCGTCCTTGTGGAGCGGATAGTGCATGCAGAAGCAGAGACGGCTCACGCCGCTGAAAGGAAGCAGACCGGCTGGGAAGTAGCATGAAAGCGGGCTGGCTGTGCGGGTCGGAGCCGTCTCGACAGGAGGCGCCGGGACGGAGGCGCGATGGCTGCGGTCCAGGTGCGGACCACAGCGGCGGCGTACAGTACCCCCGTTTTAAGCCCCTCCTTCAAGAAAAGTTGGATGAGAGTGGGCATGATGTTTTCTTGAGGCTCCAGGAATTCTTGAGAACGAAGTCCTTCCAATCCACGAGTAGAAGATTTGCCTCTGGAAAGCTTCATGTAAGATTTCCTTAACTTCTTTTAGGGGTGGGCAACAGGAAACCTGCGCAATACCGTTGAAATCACCGGTTTTAGGAGGGACACATGAAACGAGATGGAATGCGAAGGAAGGAGGTAGGTGGATTTTGTAGGACACGGGTTGATGTCATAGAACGCTGAAAGGGCAAGAAAGCGTGACGCAAACTTCAAAATAGGCACTCGAGGTTTTGTTTGGAGGGAGAGACAAACTTTTCCCAGGCGGTATGTAGGAGGTGCTCTGCGCTTCTTGCAGTTGTGCCTTAACCCGGGGGCCGAGGCAAAATTCTATGGGTAGTTGCCAAATTTTTGAGAAAACCCAACAGGGTTGGCAGAGAAAAATTCCGAAGAGGCAAGACAGGGGCAGAGGGCTGGGGGTGTTGGAAACACCAAAATAAAAAGGAGACTCCCCCGAAGACTCGCTAGAATGGTTGTTGTAGGCGAACTCAGCCCAGGGAAGCAGAGAGACCCGTCTTGCCGAGCTGAAATAAATTGATGCAGGTAGTTCACCAGAACCTAGTTGAATCCGCTCCACTGGCATTGGACTGGGGGTTTGATATGCCGACGAGAAATCCTTTTAATCCGCAGAGAAACAAGCAGCCAGAAGCGAAAGGTAATTGCACCCCTCTTCAAGAGGGTTTTGAAGGCATTCACATGTAAATGAGAAGATGCTGTTACGAACAATGAAGCCAACTGCGGACCGAAGGAAAGACCTGGAGGGTGTAAAATGCGCCATTTTGGGAAGAATCGCCACCACGGACCAGAAACCGAAAAAACCCCTTGGGGGAGGAAAGACCCACAAAGTCCATAGCGATGTGGCTCCATGGTACTTCAGGCACCGGTAAAGGCAACAGGTAATCAGCAGGTCGGAGACGAGAACTCTTACTCCGGGCACAGTTAGGGCAAGCGGCCACAAAATTCTTGAATCCTGTGCGAGGGAGGGCCACCAGTAGTGACGTGTGATAAGGTGGAGAGACTTACGATAGACAGCATGACCGGCCACTTTGGAAGCATGACTCCAGAACCGAATGTGTTTCCTCAGGGTGCGGCGCACAAAGGTCCTACCCGGCGGAATTTCCCACAACCATACGGGTGCGGCCTGGGCCAGACGTTCGGAGGGGATCAGGTACTGTGGTTCAGATTCAGAGTCGGAGGCATCCGTTGCCCGGGACAGAGCATCGGCTTTGAGGTTTTTTGCGGCTGGCCGGAAATGGAGAATGAAGTTAAAACGATAGAAGAATAACGACCACCGGGCCTGACCAGGATTCAAGCGTTGAGCTGTCTGTAGGTATAGAAGGTTTTTATGATCTGTGTAGATGGTCAGCGGATGTAGAGCGCCCTCCAGAAGATGCCGCAATTCACCCATGGCCGTTTGATTGCCAGCAGTTCTCTGTCCCAATGGGGGTAGTTTTTTTTCAGCCGGCAAGAAGGTCTTAGACAAAAAGCACAGGTAATAAATTTGCCTTTTGGCATTTTTTTTGTAGAAGGTCGGCTCCAGCTCCAACCGAGGACGCATCAACTTCCAGAAAGAAGGGGCTCTCCGGATCCGGGCGATGAAGAACAGAGGATGAGGCAAAGGCCGCTCTTAACTGAGCAAAGGCTTCTTCAGCCTCAGAAGTCCATAGACGAGGGTTACTGCCTTTCTTGGTGAGAGCGACAATAGGAGCTATGAGCGGGGAGAACATTGGCGGTAATAGTTGGAGAAACTGATGAACCGTTGGCTAGCTCGAAGACCGACAAGGCGTGGCCAGTTCAATACTGCCGAAGACTTTTCTGGATCCATTAGAAGACCTTCCGCAGAGATTATGTACCCCAAGAATGGAAGGCTGGTTCGCTCAAATAGACACTTCTCCAACTTGGCGTAGAGATGGTTGTGTCTAAGGCGGGAGAGTACCAGATGAACATGAGCCCGATGGGATGTTAGATCCGGAGAGTAGATTAAGATGTCATCCAAGTTTGACTAGTACACAGTGGTAGAGAAGGTCTCGGAAGATGTCATTTATAAATTCTTGAAATACAGCAGGGGCGTTGCAGAGGCCAAAGGGCATGACCAGATATTCATAATGGCCATCACGGGTGTTAAAGGCGGTCTTCCACTCGTCCCCCTCGCGTATTCGGATAAGATTGTAGTCGCCCGGAAGATCGAGCTTGGAGAAGACCGTGGCTCCCTGGATCCTATCGAAGAGTTCCGAAATCAACAGCAGTGGGTAGCGATTTTCGATAGTGATCTTATTAAGGCCCCGATAGTCTATGCATAGTCACAAGGACCCGTCCTTCTTCTCGACAAAAAAAGAAGCCGGCCCCTGCGGGAAATAAAGACTTGCGGATAAAGCCCTTTTCCTGATTTTCTTTGATATACACTGACATAGCCTCAGTTTCTGGACGAGACAACGGATACACTCTACCCCGAGGAGGAGTAGATCCTGGCTGCAGCTCAATAGGGCAATCGTAGGGCTGATGTAGAGGAAGAAACTCTGCTTATTTCTTGCAGAACACATCCACAAATACCCGATAGTAAGCAGGAAGGCCAAGTGGAGCTGGAACGGCTGGAAGAAGGGTCGAGGCACCCACTAAACGTGGAGGACGTGGTGCCGATATAGAAATACAGTGGCATTGGGTGCTCAATCGAGTGACTTCTCCCATTTTCCAGTCAATGGTGGGACTGTGGTCACGTAGCCAAGAAAGCCCCAGGAGGAGAGTACTAGAGGAGCATGGCAGGATAAGGAAAGAGATCTTTTCCTGGTGTAGTACTCCTACACGCAACTTAAGGGGCTGCGTGCGGTGCCAGATGTTACAGGAGAGAACTTCTCCATTCATGGATGAAATGGAGAGAGGCTTGTCCAAGAGAATCACAGGCAGCCGGTACCTATCCACAAGAGCAGGATGGATGAAGTTGCCCGCCCATCCAGAGTCCACAAAGGCGGCAACTCGAAGGCATGAATCGGAGGGAAGCATTAGACTGACCATCATGGTCAATGGCGGAGAGGAGAGTTCTGTGCCCAGGTTCGCCTCTCCCATGAAGCCTAGGCTCTGTAGTTTCCCGGACGCAGGGGGCACTCCCTAAGCCGATGGTCTTGGGGACCACAGTAGAGCCAGAGTCCTTGGTTGCACCAGGAAATTCTTCTCCTTCGACAGGTGGGCCCTATCGACTTGCATGGGCTCCTCCTGATTGGATGCAGGGACAGGCTGCAGAGGATGCTGGAAGACAGGTGCAAGGCGAGGACTCTTACGGGGGCGATAATTTTGATGTCGAAGCCGAACCTCCTGTTGACGTTCCGAGAAACGGATGTCGATGCTGGTGGCCAAGGTGATGGTCATCCAGGCTGGTGGGCAGATCACGCCCCGCTAGTTCATCCTTAATACGACCAGCCAAACCCTCCCAGAAGGTTGCGACCAGAGTCTCGTTGTTCCAGGACAACTCTGAGGATAAAGTCCGGAATTGTATAGCATACTGTCCCACCGAGGAATCACCCTGTCGGAGACATAGAAGGGAAGAGGCAGCAGAGGAAACTCATCCCGTCTCTTTAAATACCTTGAGGAAGGTGGACAGGAAATTCACTAGAGTGGCTGTGAGCGGATCTCCTCGTTCCCACAGGGTGTTGCCCAGGCCAGTGCTTCACCGGAGAGGAGTGAAATAATTAAGGCCACTTTAGTCTGGTCAGTAGAAAATTGGTGTGCCAGGACCTCAAAGTGGATCATGCACTGGTTTAAAAACCCATGGCAGGCCTTGGGATCCCCATAGTAGCGAGGTGGTAACGGCAGGTGCAGAGAGGGACTGCTAGATGCTGCAGGTACAGGGGCGAGAACCAGAATGGAGACAGGTGCTGGAGCCGGGGCCACAGGTGGTTCTGGGAGACAAGCCGCGAGGTTCTGGAGCATAACGAAGAGTTGCTCTTGACGGGCGCCCTGGCGCATGATTTCAGCCACAAGGCACTCTGTGTCTGGTAGCAGTTGATCGGCGGGATCCATGGCCCAGTTGTACTGTCAGGACCGCTCAGCGAGCGGGAAGTGGATCCACCGGTCACCGCTAAGAGTTGGTGTAACCTACGCCGGGGAGCGGAGTCTAAGGAGCCCCTTGTCTTCACCGGAGCCCCCCACAAGGCAGGACGGGCTTTGCTGCTGGGAATCCCCGAGGTCGCTACCCCCGACGCAGGACCCAGCGGTGACAGCTGAAGCAGGTAGTGCGGACGCAGGGCCGACCGGAGCGTGGAACTGGAGTAGGCAGGACACCACTGCGTAGAACCGGAGCAGACAGGACTGACTAGGCAGGACTGGCAAGGCAGGAGCGGAAACGTAGAGGCTACGGAACCGTCAGAGAGAACGCTAGCAAACGCACACAAATATTGCTAACGCAGGGACACCAACAACTGGGGGCTGACGACAGGAAGGGGTATTCCTATAAAGCCTGTGCCCCAAGGCCATAGGTGGAAAAGGAACAGCAATTAAGTACTGGTCCTTTAAATCTAAGAAAGATGCTCGCGCGCGCCCCTAGTGGCAGGTTGTGATAATGCAGGCAGAAGCAGAGACTGCCGCACGCCGCTGAAGGAGGAAGCAGGACGCGGCTGGGTAAGTAGCAGCGCAGCGAAGAGCATGCCGGGGCTGGCCGTGCCTGGAGTCGGGCGCCCGGTCCGCGGCACGGGAGGCGTCGGGGACCGGGAGGCACGAGCGGCCGCGGTCCGGGCGTCAGACCACAGCGTGCGGCGTTACAGGCAGTGTAAGTGTTTTTATTTTATTTCTCCTTTTTGTGTTTTACTTTTTTTTTTTTTTTTTTTTTTTTTACTTTTTTCACATTTTGCCATAGTGGATTTTTATCAGTGATCCTCAGATCACTTATACAATAGAGATCAATACAGAGCAGAACTGGTCTCTTTGGCAACTGTCAGTCACCATGCCCGGCAATATCCCACAATTCATTGTGGGGCATGGTAACGTCACAGAGAGCCCCAATGCTTTAGTAATGCATCAGGGCTGTCAGGTACGGAGACAGCAGCGGCGCCAGTTCACTCCTTCTGTCTGTGCATCAGCTGTGGCAATAGTGATAGATTGCGACAGCTAAGGGTTAATCATCCGCTGCCAGATGGGATGTGGCATGAGGCCAGCAGTAATATACCGCTGGTCCCATGTCGTCATCGTGCAGGGCTCATTTGTGAGCCCGCATGAACTGCAGGACATACCGGTACGTCCATACCTGGGAATGCACTTCCCACTAGAATGTACTGGTACGTCAGGAAGGATTAAAGGATATTATACCATAGTGTTTCCATCCGTTTTCTTATAAGCATTTTCAAACAGAAGAGCTCTCTAGTGAATAGTGGACTCCACTGTATTGCTATTTTCATGGAGCCAAATAGGGCATATTTATACATTTATATATGGTAGCACAATTATTAACCTTTGTATTTAGACTAATAGGTCTAGCGAAATAGCAAAATCCCAATCTTATTTTTATGAACTACTTGAGTTAAAATAGAAAAAGTGCTACAATTAGGAAAGGATGGGATATTGAGAAAATTGCCCACTACTGTTCTCAACTATCATGATAATCACTATCATTGAAGCTAAATGATGAAGCTGGTGATGAGGCTAAAAATAGGCTCTATTTCACCTGTAAAGCCTACCATTTATTTTCCACAAAATGTATTTTCTTCTAAGTAAGAAAGAAGACTAAATTCAGTAAAATACATTTTTACGTCTTAAAAAAAAAAAACTAATTATGCATTTTTATTGTATGTTCAAACAAAACAGCATTATTTAAAACATTAATGCAAACACTGAAAGATATACTATAATAAATATAATATATATATATAATATATTATATATAATTATAATAATATATATATATAATATTATATTATATATAATATATCTATATATAATATGATGCACAGTTGCAAGAAAAAGTGAGTGAACTTACTTAAAGTTACAGTGAATTGAAATAATTATTTGATCCCTTGCTGATTGTGTAATTTTGCCCACTGACAAAGACATGAACAGTCTATAATTTTAAGGGTAGGTTAATTCTAACATGAGAGATAAAATGTCAAAAATAAAATCCAGAAAATCACATTGTATATAAATTATATACATTTATTTGCATTTTGCTGAGAGAAATAAGTATTTGATCCCCTACCAACCATTAAGAGTTCTGTCTCCTACAGACCAGTTAGACGCTCCTAATCAACAAGTTCCCCACGTGTAGTTTTAGGCTAATCTCATGATCCTCATGATCAAGGATATCCCACGAGGTGACATTTTGCATGGTGCCTCAGATCGATGTCGATTGACAGTAATTTCGTATTTCTTACATTTTCTTACTGTTGCACCAACAGTTGTCTCCTTCTCACCCAGTATCTTACTTATGGTTTTGTAGCCTATTCCAGCTTTGTGCAGGTCTACGATCTTGTCCCTGACATCCTTAGATAGTTCTTTGGTCGTGCCCATGTTGTAGAGGTTAGAGTCTGACTGATTAATTGAGTCTGTGGACAAGAGTCTTTTATAAAGGTGACTATTTAAGACAGCTGCCTTTAATTCAGGTAACAAGTTGATTAGGATCGTCCAACTGGCCTCTAGGAGCCAGAACTCTTTGTGGTTTTTAGGGGATCAAATACTTATTTCCCTCACCAAAATGCAAATAAATTTATATAAATTATACAATGTGAATTTCTGGATTTTATTTTGGACATTCTATCTCTCAATGTTAAAATTAACCTACCCTTAAAATTATAGACTGTTCATGTCTTTGTCAGTGGGCAAACTTACACAATCAGGAAGCAAATAATTATTTCCTTCACTGGACTTGTATTTCTGTATATCTGCACTGATTACTAATAAAAAGTGGTACAATGGTTATTTAAGTCACAATTATAGAAAATAAAATTAAAGTAAACTAATACATAGGAACTGTTATACTGTTTATGTGTTTTACAGAGCACATCCATAGTGCAGTGACAAAAAAGTAAGAAAACCTAATTACTTTTCAAAGAGCTAATTTGCAAAAGATAGTTCAGTTTTGCAGGAGAGTTTAAGAGTATGGGTGTCAAAGGTGCTTTGCCCAATAAATAAGGGTGCACAAAGAAAGGCTTGCTAGTGTAAAACACACCTTGATGCAAACAACTTATAGAAAATCTCAAAAGCAAATTCAATAGGCTGGATGGTTGCATTCAGCTGTGCTTGGAACTTCTATTGAAATGAATGTAGAATAAGTGTGGAAGTGCAGCCACTTCCCCGATCAGAGACTTTTGGGAGTCAGTTCTAGAGATAGGTGCATGTCCCAGAGGTGACTATATTTACTATTTTGCCATAGGGAAACTTAAACGCTATCAGTTCTCAATCTATAAAACCCTAAAACTTAACTTTTATTATGTACTTAACCTCTATACACACTATTTAAAAACCTGATTTCTAACCTCTCAATTTTTCCCTTCCTACTTCTGAAGGAATAACTCCCTTTCCATTATCAAGTCTGGTGGAACCCACCTACAAACAGGAAAACCTTATATATACAGTAATTTACTAACTCCAGTAAGGGATCCCAAGCATCCTACTTGGGCAGTTATCCCTAATCTAATGGACATAAAACATATAAGGCTTCCTTGTAACACCCTCTGCAGTGGGTGATACTTTGTAGACAGAGGTGAGAAATCACAATTTCAAATGTCATGCCTGACCTCCCCAACAGACTTGATAATAGAAAAGGAGCTATTCCTTCCTTCAGAAGTAGGAAGGGAAAAATTGATGGGTTAGAAATCAGGTTTTTAAATAGTGTGTATAGAGGTTAAGAGTTATACATAATAAAAGTTATGTTTTAGTGTTTTATAGATAGATAACTGATAGAGTTTAAGTTTGCCTATGGCAAAATAGTAAATATAGTCATTAATAGTCACTCTCTCTGTTCTCTTGCAAGATTCCCATTTTTTTGGAGATTATTTGACATGTCCCAGAGGTGAGATCCACACCTATCTGATTTTTATGACATATCTTTTCGAAATGTCATCAATGTCTGTGACAACAAAACCTCTTTAACTTTACCACACAGTCGAGTCACATTATTATGACCAATGTCTACTTTCAATGTCAACAGCACGTAACTCTGAAGGAAGTTAGGTGTTGTGAGCTGACTTGGTGGGTATATAAAAAAGGTGATTTATTACAGTTGCAAGAAAGGAAGATAATTGGCTTTCACGTCAAAGGTGACAGTATTTTTAAATCTGCAGTTTGTGAACTGTTCTCTTGCTGCTGTGGTGAATGTTTATCATGAGTAGACAAATGGCCCCATTGTGAATAAATTATATTTTAACAGAGACGTGCCATTGATGTGAGAGGTGATTGTCAGTCAGTAGAGTAGGCAAGGGCAGATGGAGGGTTTTTGAACCTACAGTTCTTCTTTCTATTTGTAAAACTTGGCCATTAGTTTGGGTATCCTTACCTTATCCTTATTTCCATGTTAGTGTTTGTATTCAATAACAATTGGACTTTTTAAGACATACAGTTGAAACCAGAAGTTTACATACACTATATAAAAAGACACATAGGCATGTTTTTCTCACTATCTGACATAGAATCAGAAGAAACCTTCGCCATTGTCAGTCAATTGGGGACCAAAGATAGCGGTCCGGAGGTGGATCCACTGGACCACCGCCGGCGATGGCGGAAGCCCCTACCAGGGAGTGGAATCTAAGTGGGTCCCGGTATTCACCAGAGCCCGCCGCAAAGCGGGATGGTCTAGCTGCGGCAGGAGTCCACCAGGTCACTACCACTGGCGGGGCTTGCCTGCGGTGGCGGCCAAGGGTAACGAGGTCCAGGATCGGCAGGCAGGCGCGTAGGTGTGGGCGGGCAGGAGGTCAGGACAGGCGGCTCTGGTTCGTAGACGGTAGACAAGCAGGAGGTCAGGACAGGCGGCTCTGGGTCGTGGTCGGTAAACGTAGGCAGACAGTCGGTACACGGCAAGGCAAACAGGAACACTCTGGGCAGCTTCCTCCAAGGAAACATACACCAAGGATCCGGCGAGGGCCGCTAGGAAGAGGCCGGACTTAAATAGGAGCAGTGCCCGGCAATGACCAATTACCGGAGCACTGCCCCTTTAAATTCAAACTGCCGGCGCCCCCCCCCAAGGGCGGAGCCACGCACCGGGAGATGGAGACAGACTGAGCAGGAGCGCGGCCGGGTAAGTGACCGCCGGCGGTGACGGGGAGGTGAGCGGACCCCGACCCCGACGTGTGGGTTGGGGCTCCGCTGGGAGCAGGAGCACGGACGCGCCCGCGACCCAGGACAGTAATCGCAGGGGGGTCCGTGACACCAAAATTATTTATATTTGCCAAATGCCAGAATAATGACAGTGTCAGGGACCGGTCAGGTACACACACCAAGACACAGACAAGTGAGGCCCTAACACTGGTCCCAGCCTCTGTCCCTGCCTTTTGGGGAACCCGACTCCTTAATAGGCCGGCCCCAACCAGAAGATTAGTGACTGCACTGAGCAAAGTGCAAGACAGACAAGGACAAACAAACACAAAACAAGTAAACGTGGTCAGGCGGTCCAAGTTGGTAACAGAACGGGCAGCGAGGTACAAAAACATGAGACGAAGGGGTAAACGGAGTCCAAGCAAAGGTCAATACCAGTCGGGTGCAGCAGAACAAAATCACAGAGAGGGAGAATAGTTGGTAGCACAACAGGGTCAGATAACAGAAAGGATAGCAGAAGGAAACTCTAGCTACCGACAAATAGACCTCTATAGCAGGCATAGAGGGAAGGAAGCAGAGACCTTATATAGGAACAGAAGACAGGTAGAACTGAGGCAATAGGCAGAAGGAACAAAAGACCAGATAGGAGAGAAAAGCTGTCACTCAATAATGAACAAAGTTAACTAGGAGTGTGCTGGAAGATACCTGGCCATGGGAGTTGGCCAGGAATTAATCAGCACCCAGCACAGAATAAACCCAGTTCACACTGATAATAAGAAATGCAGCATTAGGTCAAAAACCATGGTTTACGTCGTACCGGCCGTGGCCGGCGACCAGAACCAAAAGCTGGGGTTGTGTCAGGCACAATCATGACAGGGAGATAATATTTTTAGGGCATTTTTATTACTCTCTGCAAAGTAAAAAAATTACAGACATTTCATTAGTATTTGGTAACATTGCCTAATCTGTATGACTTGGGTCAAATGTTTTGGATATCCTTCCACAAGCTTCTGACAATAGTTGGGTGGCCAATTCCTCCTCAAAGAACTGGTGTAATTGAGCCATGTTTGTAGGTTGCCTTACTCGCACCTGCCTTTTCAGTGTTGCCCATAAGTTTTCAATAGGATTGAGAGCAGGGCTTTGTGATTGCCACTCCAAAACATTGACTTGGTTATCTTTAAGATACTTTGTAACCAGTTTGGCAGTATGCTTTGGGTCATTATCGATTTCCGCCCAAGCTTTAACTTCCTGGCTGATGTCTTGAGATGTTGCTTCAGTGTTACTACATAATCTTCTTTTCTCATGATGCCATCTATTTTTTGAAGTGCACAGTCCTTCCTGCAGCAAAAAAAAAAAAACCTAGAACATGATTCTGCCACCCCCATGTTTCACAGTTAGGATGGTGTTCTTAGGCTTCCAACATTCTCCCTTTTTCTTCAAAACGGAACAATGGTGATAACGGCCAAACAGTTAAATTTTCGTTTCGTCAGACCACAGAACATTTTTTCAAAATGTAGGTCTTTGTTCCTGTTTGCATTTTTAAACATTAACCTGACTTTTATATGTTTCTTTTGGAGTAATGGCTTTTTCCTGGCAGAGTGGCCTTTTAGCCCATGTTGATACATTACTCGTTTCACTATGGATAATGACACAATTGTACCAGCTTCTGCCAGCATCTTTTCAAGATCTTTTGCATTAGTTCTTGGATTGATATGCACATGTCGGACCAAAGCACGTTAATCTCTGAGGCACAGAACCAATCTCTTTCCTGAGTGGTATGATCACTGGACATTCCCATCTTGTTTGTACTTGCGCTATAATTGTTTGTACAGATGATTGAGGCACCTTCAGGTATCTGGAAATTGCACCCAAGGATGATCTAGACTTGTGCAAGTTTACAGTTCTCTTCCTGATATTTTGGCAGATTTCTTTAGACTTTCCCATGATGTTACACACAGAAGGAGTGTATTTCTGGTGTGTATTAAAAATATATCCACAGGTATGTTTCTAATTAACTCAAATGTTGCCAATAAACCTATCAGAAGCTTCCAAAGACATGAAATCATAATATGGTTTGTCCCAAACTGTTAAAAGGCATAGTAATCCTACTGTATGTAAACTTTTTACTTTGTAGAAAGTAATAAAAATGTGTTTAAAAATGATCTCTCTCATTATAATGGCACTTGGCAAATATAAATAATTTTGGTAATTCTAATTACCAAAATTAAGTTTTCCACGATAATTTCCAAATAAATTCTTTCCAAATCAGACAATGGGATTTTCGGGATTGTTTTTTGTTTTTTTTTTGGGCCCAAACCATGTATGAAACGGTTTTGGTTAAAAATCATTTTTTTTCCCCATAGGTTTCTTTTGGGAAAAAAGAAAAGTTTTAGACCAAAATCTTTAAAATTTGGGCCCCTTTTGTTTTCCCCCATAGTTGGGTTTTTTCCCTTTATGTTGTAAATTTCCAGGCCTCTCTCCTTGCAAAATTTGGGGTGGTACAAATTTAATTTTTTTTTTCCCCCACTGTGTTTTGGGGGGAGGTAGTGGGCAAAGCCACGGGAAAGGGGGGGTTCTTTGTTTTTATTTAGTACCGGGAACCCTTTGGTTTTAAATTTTTGTTTTTGGGGTGCTTTTAATTTTAAAAACCTTTGTGCTGGAAAAATAAGGTGGCTAAACCCCAATTGAAAAAAAAAACCTTTGTGGCCCGTATAAATTTGTGTGCCTTTAAATGGGTTTACCAAAGATCACATTTATAAATTTCCTAAAAGGGGATTTTTTGGCTTTTTTTTTTTTTTTTTTTTTTAAATTGAATAAATGGACCATCTCAATTAGAATTTTATTTTTCCCAATTGTTCATGTTTTTATTTTCTTTTTGTGCAACTTGCTGTTCTCTAACACGGAGTTTAAAGGGCCAAAATTCCAAAAAGGGTTTGTTTGCCTGAATTCCCCCAAAAATTTGGGGGATAAATTTTTTAAATTTGGGGTTTAAACAGTCCCCCCTTTTCATGCTTTTCCCACTTTTTTTAAACCTCATTAGCCCAAAGACAACAACTTTTTAAAAATTTAAATAAGTACCTCACCTTTGCGAGGCTTAAAAACGGGGATACCCCTCAAAATTGGTTTTGGGCCCCCTAGTGATGGCAATCGTAAAAAAACCCTAGAATTATTCGATTAAAGATTTTGAAGAAAACCCCCAAACCCCATTAAAGTAAATTGGGGAAAAGTTGTTCAGGTAAATTTTTAGACCAAAAAGGGTGAGGGGGAAGCGGGAAAAACCCCCATAAAAAAACAGAAAAGTGCTTTCGTCTTTACATTTCTGGGGGGGGTTAGCGATTATAATGAAAAAAGTTGAAACGGCAATTTTTTTTTGGGTTTTGACCGGAAATTTCCGGATAAACCGCGAAAAATTTAAGGTGGGGAATCTGCCAAAACTTTTTCTATCGGCCTTTTTTGGGCGTTCCCCTGTCTTTTGGGGGCAAGCAATCAGTTTAGAGCATAGAGCGGGGTGTGGGCCGGGGTTTTGCGACGTCATGACGTGATTTTTAGGGTTGTCATTGGTGGAAAAATCCCCCACAAACCTTTTTTTTCCCATGGGGAAAGGGGTTCTGTTTCCACCAGGTTTTAGTTTCTCTCAAAGAGAGGCATGGGGCTAGATTCCCCTCAATAAAGCTCGGGCTAGAGCAATTTTCTTTTATTTAACAACAATTCCTATCCCTTTTTTAAAGTTTGTGAACTTTGGGAAAATAGGTAGTTTTAGAGAATTTCCGTTTTTAATTTTGTTAGGCTAGACTTTTTAAAGAAGCATCAGCGCTGAAAACAACCCGGCAAAGGGGGGGGGGGAGGATGGGGGTGAACACAGGCGACGGGCCCGGAAAGGCAGGCTTTTGAAAGGAGTGTTTTATATTGGGGCGGGCCCAGACTCTGCTTTGAACCGCATTGAAAGGGGTTTTTTTTTTTTAACCATTTTTTTTGGCCACCCCACCTGGGGGAAGGGAGGGCCCCGCGGATTCCGACCCTGGGAAAATTTATGAAAATTTTTGCCCCGGAAGGAAGTTGGACCAGTTTTTTGTGAGCCGAATAAGGGGTTTGCATTAACCCCCCAAACCCCTGATTGATTTCCCCCCAAAGGGGGCCTTTCGTCTGGGGGGGGTTTAAGCGGGAGGAGAAATCAACTTCACCGGATTGAGAAAAAAGGGGCCCCACCAAAAAATTTGGGAAATTTAAACGGGAACCCCCCGATTTTTGAGGGGGACTTGCAAGAGGGGCCCGGGCAAAAAAAAATGTGAAAGAACCCCCTGCCAGGCATGGGGCAGAAGGCGGCCGGGCAAAGGACAAAATGCAAAATTTTTGGGAAAAAAACGTTCGGGGACCGCCCAACAAGGGTATTACCGCGAAGGGGGGGGGATCGGTTATAAAGTCCACCCCACGTAGCCCAAATGGTTCCCCATAGGGTTGGGCAGGGGGGTTGAAAGAAGCCCACCGGTTTTTGTGAGGAGGGTGCTTTGTTGCAGGCACGGGAAAGGTAAAACGCCCTCACAAATTTCCCTTTGACATTTTTAGCGAGGCCCTTTCCCCCAAATTTAAAAAACCGTGGGGGGAATCGGGAAAAACCCGTCTTGCGAGCACCAGGAGGGCCGGCCCCCAGTGGCAGTTCCTCATTCAGGATACGCCTACGGAGCGCAGGGCAAACTTTATGTCTGCTCGGGGGAAATTTCCCGGAGGTCGAAGGAACTGCGGGGGACAAGTTTTTCCCTGGGGGGTTTATGTCCCTTTTGGGGTCGCTTTTCCCAAAAACCCACCACATCGGGGGAGGGGTGAGGGAATGGCTTTAAAGTTCTTTTCAGCAGGGGGAAGTGAATCTGAAATTTAAAAAGTGGGAAAAGAAGACGACCCCCTTTGTTTGGGGCGGGGATTAAGTATCTGAGCCGTCTGGAGGTACTGGAGGTTTTTTTATGATCCAGAGTAGATAAAAATTTGGATTCCGAACCCCTTTTCCAGCAGATAATCCCCATTCCCCAAAAAGCCAATTTTTGATGGCCAATAATTCCCGTTTTCCGATATTTTAAATTTCTTTTCCGCCGGCGGAAGTTTTGGGAAAAAGGGGGAAGCCACAAGTGCCCGTTTTCCCCTGTGGGCCCCTTTTTTCGTGAGGGACTGTTTCCAACCCCACCGACGGGGCTTCTAATTCAAGCGAAAAGGGTTTTTGGGGGTTTGGCCGCGACAGGAAAGACGCAAATGCAAAAGGGAGACTTCAGTTTGAAAAAAGCTTCATCGGCGTCAGGGAGGGCCTGCTATGTGGATTTGCGTTTTTTTTTCGTAAGGGGCCCCAATTTGGGGGCCAACCCGTGTGGGGGAAAACGGGGGTAACTGCCCGGGAAAAATTGCAGAAAAACCCCGGGAACCCCCTGTTTTGGCCTGAAGGCCCCCGGGCGGGGCCTTTTCAATTTCGGGCCCACAAATTTGCTGGGCCATCCGTGGCCTTGGTCCGAGATGATATAGGGCCCAGAAATGGAAGGTAGTTTTATGACAGAGGCCTTTCCCCTTTCTTTTTCTTTTTGGTTTTTTTGCTCGTAGGCGCCGCATACCGGTGTTCTGGATTCGGAATTTAGTCTCTAGAAACGGTTGTTTCCCCCAAAATGTCAACCAGGTTAAAACCTGAAAACAAAATAAAAAATTGGGGATCCCCAAGACGTCTTCACGAAATCCCGGAAAATGGCAGGGGCATTAAACCCGTCCGAATGGCATGCCCGGTACTCCCAAATTTTCCCGTCCCCGGTGTTAAAGGCCCTCTTCCCTTCGTCGTTTTCGGTTCGGTCCGATTGTAGGCCCCCTCAAATCCCCGTGGTCAAAAAGTTCCGGGATCAAGGGAGGTGTACCGGTTTTTCACCGTGTCTTATTAAACCCCGGTTTTAAAACCCGGTAAACGATGCAGGGGGTAAGGAACCGTCCTTCTTTTCCCCGAAAAAAAAATCCCGACCCGGGCAAAGAGGCTTTAAAATAAACCCCTTTTTGGAGATTCTCCCCTACTTTCTCCGACATGGGTTGTGGGGGGTTTAGGAAAGGGGCAAAGGGGGAGACCCTTTCCCAAAGGGTGGTAAACAAACCGAAATCATTTGGGCATCTTATGGATGATAGGAGGGGAAAAATCCCCCAGTTGTTTTCAAAAAAAACCCCATTGTCGGGCTCCAAAATATTTGGGCCCGGTTTGACTGGGCAAACGGTTCACGAACGGGAGCAGGAAAGCATCGGGAGGTTTTTACCAAACAAAGACTCCATAGTTAGGACCCCAACGGGTTATTTCTCCAACGAAACCCTTCAGCGTAGGAGAGTGGAGCCCTAGCCCTGGGGGAACCTTAGGAGGACCGCCCAAAGGGGGAATTTGGGGGGAAAACGAAAGGGAGATCATTTCCCCCATGTAGGGCCCCCCATGGAGGGGGCAAAGGTTTGGTGATAAATTGTTGGGGTCGCTAAGCCCGCTTTCCCCCCTGAACCCAGGGAAACACCCCCGGCTTTTCCCCGGCACCACCCGGGACGATGCTTTAAAAAATAGAGACCCGGGGGTTTAAAATTTTCCCCGCTGGCCCGGGGTCCAGGAAGCCGAGGGTTTAAACGAGAGTCCGCAGCAAATCAACCTGTACCCCGGGAAACATAAAGGCCCTTTGGGGGAAAGGGGGAATTTGACCTAGGAAAAAGCCTCTCCCCCCAGAACCTAGGTGCGGGAGTTTCCCCCAAAGGTTGGGACATTTGGGGACAAATTTTCCCCTGGAAGTACTCTGGGCGCCCAGTAGAGGCCCCCAAATTTTTTTGCCGAAGCTGGGCCCAAAATCCGGGCCCGTGGGTGACCCATCCCCAAACTGCATGGGCTCCTCAGTGGGGGTTTTTGGGCAAGTTGCAACCGGGGGCCCCCCGGAAAAACCCTTTCCAAAGGGGTGGGAAAAAACCAAAGGATGGGGTAACTCACGCTTTGCTGAAAACTCTTCATCCCTTTGGGCGAAGCGCCAGTGGATTTGGGGGGGCCAAACCCGGGTCAAGCGCGAGGGGAAAAATGGGATTACTCTCGCGGCCAACACCAAACCTTTAAATAATTTTTTAATTAACTTATATTTGGATACAGAAATTTTCTTGTAATTGCAGGGGAAATTTTAAAACTGCCCAAAACCCCCCTTTTATTTCCTACACAAATTTAAAATTTGGTGTTTTTCACTTTTGGGGGCAGCCCATTTTTGTTCAAAGGGCCCGTCTTTTACTTATAAAAATACAGAAATTTTTCTTTTTAAATAATTGCCGGTTTTTTTTCAAAGTGCAAAACCCCCTTTTATTATCCATAAAACAATTTAAATTGGGGTTTTTTAAAATTTTTGGTCAGACCATTTTTGTTCAAAAAGCCCCCCTTGTACTTTATTAGGAAGCCCGAAAATTTTTTAGTTTAAATTTCAGGTGTATTTCATAGGTGCAAAAACCACCATTTTTTTCCCTATAATTTTTTTTAAAAAGCTAATTTTCACATTGTTTAGGCCCCGTTTTTTTTTCAAATTTTCCCCGTTGTATGGTCAATTTGATTTGAAAAATTAGCAGGGTGCGAACGGCGGAAAATGTGGCTCCGACCTCGAGCCCTTTCCCCAAACAGGCAGTTTCCCGACCCGGGGAGCGGGCTTTAGAAAAATTTTTGGACGACCGGTTCATGACATGTGCCCCCCCCCGGGAAGGGGGTTTGCTCCAAACCTTAAAAGATTTAAGGGCGGCCCGGGAGGGTTTTTGGGCCGTTATCGAACACCACCCTTTCCTGGCACCCAAAGGGAATTTTTCCCCCCAGCCAAAGGGGTGGTCTGTTTCGAAGAGCCCTCCACAAATCCTGACCTGTGTGTTGACGGTTTTTCCAAGCGGGTTTTTTTTTCAACAAAGGCCCAGTTTTATGGGCACGTGATGCCCCCCAGAGGGCCCTTTGGGGGAAAAAAACCCCGCAAACCCTCCCCGCGGTTTTGAAAGGGTGGCCAACCCCGGAAAAAGCCACCGTCCCCCAAACCAAAAATCCACCCTCACCCATTGAGCTGTAAAGGTATAGCCGGGCCTTTGGCCCTGCCTTTCCCAGTCAATGTGTCGGGGGGTTTTGATGGATTTTTTGGACACAAAATGAAACAAAGTGGGTTGAAATTTTAGATGAAAACGTGGTGGCCGAGCAGGGACGGCTTTTTTTGGAAAAGAAATGATGCCCCCCGGGAAACTGGTAATTTGGGGGACAGGGAAAAAAGCCATGACGTGGCAGAAACCCCTTTTTTGTCCACCAAAAGGAAAAGGGAACAACTCCAAGGGGGCCCAAAAGGGGGGGAATACCGAATTCAGGGCCTTTGGGGTTTGGGATGGTTTGGGTTAAAGTGTTTCTTTTTTCTCCCAAACCTGGTAAAGGGGGGGAAGGGGCCCGGGCGCTAATGGCCCCTGTACGGCTTTCAGGTCGTCAAAATGGGGGAAGGGGAAGGTTAGGATGGTTCTTGGGGTGTGGGGGGTAACGGGGGGATGGTGGGGCCTTTAAGCGGGGGTGATTCTGATGAGGGGGCGGGGGACCCTGGGGGTTACATTTGGGGGAAGGGCCCCGGGTTCGGTTTTTGGGCCCTTTTTTGGGGGCCCAAAATTTTTCCCCCCATTTTTCCCATGCTTGCCGCATGTGACTAGACATGTTGGGTTTTGGGGGTTAAACACCTAAAAATTCTTCCCCTTTTATGATGGTTTACGGCAAAGTCGGCATTATTTTTCATCCAAATGGGGGGAAAACAGAGGCTGCTTGAAAAAGGCCCAAAGGGTTTTAAAGGTCCTGGACCCTTTTCGGGCGGCGGGTAAAACGAGATCGGTGTTTTTTGGGTGATCGTGGCTGGGGAAAAAAACTCAGCGACCCCCCCTCTCCCTTTTTTGGGGAGGAGCCCCTATTTGACACTACCCCATCGTCTTCCCCTTTTCGTCCCGTGATGAACGGGTTGAAAAAAATTTTTCTTTAAAAGACCACGTTGGATCCCCCAAAGTTTTTCTTCCCTCAATCAACACAGCCCGACTTTTCCTCGTCCTGACATTCTGCATCCTGGAGCTGCGGGCTACAAGCAACAGGCACTGCAAGGCGTTGCCGACCACCTGGGATTTTTGCCGATTGACCGGCTATTTTCTCCTCCTCTGATCGCATCAGTAATTGGGCGTCAGAGAAGACAAAATCATCCTCTATAGCCTCTTGAATTTTTGAAATGCCTTCTGACCCCAACCGCATTTTGTCATCAAAGAGGTCTTCACAAAATAGATTATCTACAGTGTTGGGTACACGGGTTGACATTTGGGCTGCCTTCTCTTCATGTTGGACGCATGCTGACAATGATGATGATGACATTTGTGGCCATCAGTGGGAGGACGGGGAGGTAAGACTGCTGGATGCAGGTTGCATTAACCACTGAAGAACAGATTGGCGATGCTGTTCGTTACTGAGATTCACAGGGCCCTGACCCAGCGATGACAGGCCTGACAGTCCTGCAACCGACGATAAGCTAGCTTGCGTGTTGTTGCAGCACTGGAAGGAGCACCTTCTCTCGTACCTCTACCTCCATGTCCTACACCCCTCTTTGCTCGCTTACCACCTGCATTTCGCTCCATGTTCTGAAAGATAAAAATTTAAGACAGTATGGAAGAGTTTTTGACAGTCTCTTATTGAAAGACGGCAAATCACAGCTATTCTTAAATCCCTCTAATTTCCTACAGACAACTAGGATTAGAAACTGAATTGTTTCTAGCGAATACCTGTGAAATACGGTCTGGTGGAAGAACCGTAAGACAAAATCAACAGTGTTCTTCCTTCAGTCCCAGGGATTTATAACTGCCCAGTAGGACTAGGAATTGATAGTTTTCAACAAACTATCATACAAGTGCGCTATCTGCGCCAAACTGATATTCACCGAGCGCAATACAACTATTCAGAAGTTACACGGATGAGAAATTGCGTTTTTTGCAGCTATAACAAACGAGAACAGTTGCTAGAAAATGTTTCTATCAGAATTGTCGTACAATGTAGCTATTTGAAAAAACTAGAGCCGCACCACGTGCAATACAGCTATTTAAAAGTTATACGGTTAACAAACGGTGGTTTTTTGCACCAATGAAATACACCAACAGTATCTACAAAATTTCTGTATCCAAATTTAAGTACAGGGTGGTTATTTGAAAAAAACTGGGGTAAACCAAAGTGCAATACAGCTATTTAAATGTTATACGGATAATAAAAGGTGGGTTTTGCACCAATGAAATACAACAGCAATTACTAGCAAATTTCTGTATCCTAATATAAGCACAAGGTGGCTCTTTGAACAAAAATGGCCTGCTCCAAAGTGAAAAACACCTATTCATAATTTATACGGATAATAGAAGGTTAGTTTTGCACCAATGAAATACACCTCCAATTACTAGCAAATTTCTGTATCCTAATATAATTACAATGTGGCTCTTTGAACAAAAATTGGCTGCGCCAAAGTGAAAAACACTTATTTAAAAGTTATACGGATAATAAAAGGTGGGTTTTGCACCAATGAAATACAACAGAAGTTAATAGAAAATTTCTGTATCCTAATGTAAGTACAAGGTGGGTCTTTGAACAAAACTGGGCTGCACAAAATAAAAGGTACTATTTCACCTCAGGTGCGAGGTGTGCTGGCCAAAAACTGTAAAAAAAAAGCCATTTCAATGCAAGTTCAAAGCAGAGTCTGGGCTGCACAATATACACTCTCCTCTCAAAAGCCTGCCTGCCTGTGTTCGCCCGCACGAGCCCAAACCACCCCCCATGGCTCTACAGCGCTAGATGCTTCTTTAAAAGTCTCTGTCTAACTAACTAAGAACTGAAATTCTTTAATCTACCCATGTTCTAGTATTCACAGCTAAAAGCATAGTTGTCTGTATGAATAAAGAGAACTGTGTCTCTGAGCTCAGCTGAGCTGTATTGAGAGAGATCTAATGAGAGACACTGATACAATGATGAAGAACAGGAAACGCTGTTCTAAGCAAAATGAGGTTATTTGATTTTTCCAGCCAATGACAACCATACACATCACAGTCAAGACGTCGCACGCACAGCTCACCCTGCTCTATGCTCTAAGCTGATTTGCTGGCCGACAAAATGACAGGATGCGCCGAAAATGGCGCGATAGTAATAGATTATGCGCAGATTCTCACCTAAAATATCGTGTGATCGGAAATTAACGATCAACCTCAAAACCATGTCGATTTCAACTTTGTCCATTATAATCGCTCAACCCTACTCCCTATATAAATTAAAAGCAATATATGCCAAATGCAACGTATAGTTCTGCACAAAAAAACATTTCTGAAAAACACAATGTGAACCCGGGTGCCACTGGCATGATTGTGGTATATATACACACATTCCAATATCAGTGACACACCATCAGCTAAAAGGGCTATCAAACAAGACATGGAAACCTCTAAAAAAGCATTTATGCTATCTACAATACATGAAAAAAACTTTGAGATTCTTAGTTCACATGTTTTGATCAAAACTGTTTAAGTCACCCCGTCTATCAACGGGATCTCAAAGCGGGTGGTCCTATTCTATTTTTACCTCTCATTTGAGTCCAATTCAGACTTCTCATTTGGGTCAACAGACCTCCATAATCCATATAAAAAAAAAAAAAACACCAGCTTTATAAGCACACTGCACTGATATAGCAAACTGTGGAGGTGGGCGGGGTTCAAAAAACCAAAATGGAGGCATCCACTCCTCCCTATATAAGTTAAAAGCAATATATGCCAAATGCAACTTATAGTTATGCACAACAAAACATTTCTGAAAAACACAATGTGAACCCGGGTGCCAATGGCATGGTTGTGGTATATATACACACATTCCAATATCAGTGGCACACCATGAGCTAAAAGGGCTTTCAAACAAGACATGGAAACTCTAAAGAAGCATTTATTCAATCCACAATACATGAAAAAAACTTTGAGATTCTTAGTTCACATGTTTTGATCAAAACTGTTTAAGCCACCCCCGACTATCAACGGGATCTCAAAGCGGGTGGTCCCACTCTATTTTAACCTCTCATTTGAGTCCAATTCATACTTCTCATTTGGGTCAACAGACCTCCATAATCCAGAGAGAAAAAAAAAAAACACCAGCTTTATAAGCACACTGGACTGATATAGCAACCTGTGGAGGTGGGTAGGGTGTAAAAGACCAAAATGGAGGCATCCACTCCTCCCTATATAAGTTAAAAGCAATAAAAACATTTCTGAAAAACACAATGTGAACCCGGGTGCCACTGGCACACCATCAGCTAAAAGGGCTATCAAACAAGACATGGAAACCTCTAAAGAAGTATTTATGCTATCTACAATACATAATATGTTCCTGAACTAGCATTTTTTATTTTGGGATATTGCTCTCTGTGCCAAAGATTCACCACAGTAAGTGATAAAAGTAACTCTTTGGCACAGGGAACAATATCCCAAAATAATAACCTGCCTTTAATGGAGATGTTTGTATATGACAAATACACAAGCTATATTTCAAAGGTGGTTTACCTTATAAGTGAAAAAAGTAACTCTTTGTGCAAATGGCCTACTGCATGCTGATTTGCCTGGGTAGTGACAGCAGAATAGTCCCTATCCGGCAAAGGGATGACTTCTGGCTCTTCACCCTCTTCGACCCTCACTTCCGGTCCAAAAGGCAGGTCTTTTTTTCACCTGCCGATAAGGAGGACAAACTCAAGTACTATATAGACATCCTATGCAGTCAGTTGGCCGCTACCTGTCTGCGCCATCGTCCATCCTCCCGCCGGCCAGACCCGGGGGTTTCTCAATGCTCACATACCACTTCCACGGTTACTTTGGGGGGGGAGGGAGGAACAAGCAGTATCAGTCTGGAGTCGTTGATGAGCAGCTTTCTTCACCCGCCTAGTGAGGAAGGTACTCAACAGCAGCAGCAACTAGAGCAGACCCTGAACCAGCAGGTGGTGGCCAACTTGGACAGCACCCTGCCACCCCACATTAAAGATCCGCTGGACTATTGGCAAACTGGATTTGTGGCCGCAACTTGCCGAGTTTGCACTGGAGATCCTGTCCTGCCCGGCCAGTAGTGTGGCATCAGAGCAAGTGTTCAGTGCGGCGGGGGCTATAGTTACTCCAAGGAGAACCAGGATGAATCAGGTGTGGATCAGCCAGGATTTCCACACACCAGTACATCTGATTAGATCAGCCAGCGGATCGAGCGGATCTTCAATGTGGGTTTGCAGGGTGCTTTCCGAGTAGGTTACCACCTTCTGGTTCAGAGTCTGCTCTATGTGCTGCTGGTGAGTACCTTCCTCACTAGGTGGGTGAAGAAAGCTGCTCATTAACGACTCCAGACTAAGGTTGCTGCTGATGGAGCTGGTACTACTCCTACCCCCTCACCCTCACACAGCACCCGAGGCAGTGGTATGTGAGCACTGAGGATCCCCCCGGTCAAACCTGCGAGAGGATGGACGATGGTGCAAATAGGCAACTGCCAAATAACTACATAGGATGTCTCTATAGTAATTGAGGCTTTTGAGGGCTTTTTTTTTAGACAAATAAGTGTCAAATTTATTGTTAAGCCCAGAGAACAATATCCCAAAATAATAACCTGCCGGTAATGGAGATGTGTGTATGTAAGAAATACACACACTGTATTTCAAAGATAGTTCACCACAATAAGTGAAAAAGTAACTCTTTGGCACAGAGAGCAATATCCCAAAATAAAAAATGCTGGTTCAGGAACATGTGTATATGACACACACACACTGTGTAGTTGAAAGGTATTTCACCCCAGTAACTATAAAATTGGAAGTATTTGGCACAGAGTGCAATCTAGTGCTGCTGCAGAGAGATCCGTGTACATAAGAGACACAGTTTCAAGTGGCAAATTGTAAAATGACTGGCCCATTTATAGGGCTGTGACATCACAGAAGCTGGCAGGCTGCTGATTGGCTGCATGTCTGCATGTCATGGCATTGAGGGCGTTCCTTTCTTTCTCCCAAAATTCTTTGCCCCATGTCACGCCATGTGCTTGCAGCCATTTTAGAATTTTGGAATTCCGGCTTTGTTTAGAATTAAATTTTTCCTGAAATTGGAAATTATTTCCACTTTGTCAGATTCAATTCTCTCATTCCTAATGGCTACAAGACTTCCAAATGCCCTAAGGCTTAAAATGTGTCATTAAGTTATGTAAACAAAGCTCATGTGCTAGAAATAAATCTCAGAAGGTAGTGACTGACCATGGCCGGACTGACTGACTGACTTACTGATGGCAGCTTGAAGCAATGAGATAAGAGAAAAATAAGTGGTCGGTAACCTAGAGAAACGTATGTACACTAGCAGTAGATACAATCTTCTTTATCTCCTGAACAAAGCAAAATCAACACAGCAATATATTTGGTAATAATCTTCATTTAACTTTCCCTACATGGTAATAGCTAATCACTGTGGTAAGAAAACCCCTGTAAAGATACTTGATATCTCAGATACTGAAATTATTAGATAAAAATATTGTACTGAAATCATCACAATATGTAATTATCTTTCCACCTGTGTAGTTTGGTTAAATTAAGAGTCTATAATTTTTCTGATTTTATTATACAGAAGAGAAGATGATTGTAGTTTTGTTTTATTGTTGATCACTAGTTAGCTAGTAAAGA
This sequence comes from Phyllomedusa bahiana, assembly GCA_025379985.1. NCBI lineage: Eukaryota > Metazoa > Chordata > Amphibia > Anura > Hylidae > Phyllomedusa > Phyllomedusa bahiana. Next base: position 30,749 of record JAODAL010027176.1, on the reverse strand, counting down.
GCGACCCCAGATGTTTCATTATTTTCTTCATTAGGAGTAATTTAGATTTTAAAAGCAGCATTTACAACATACAAATCATTTCCACAGCATAATCTCTGGTGGTAGTCAGTGATACTAGCTTTGAACTCTATGAGAAACATGAGTATTTCAAGTGAACCTGGTATGTTGGAAATGTAGTACAATCTGCTGTCAGCAGGAAGAGCTAAGAAGATTGATATATCAGATTTGGGAAACCAGTATTCAGTAAAACTTGTACTTTGATTTAATCCTCATTCTGGGTTTAGGAGTCTAGTGGGCAGACCTTCTTAGTGACTGACAGCCATCTCTGCCTGCATACTTACACATGAAAGGCTGTCAAAAACGGAGTAGCACTGTCCACTGGAATCCTAGAACAAAAGCAGATTTTTTTTAAATAAATAGACTTCAAGTTATACTGAATGCCCTACAAATGTGTAACTCATTCTTCTCAGCTACTCCTGCTCACTTTAATAACCTCACTTCACCTTTTTTGTTTGACCAGCCTTGCCTGCAGTCAAACATTGCAGCACATATCCACTTGATGCCGCCACAGCGCTTTTGCCAAATAGATTAAAGCTGTGTCAAAAAGTAGAGTCTCATAACTTTAAGACCAGGATGTAATTGGAATCTTTTATACACATGTTGTTCAAATAGTGGTAAGGATTGATTTTAGCACATTAAAAGGATTTCCACTTTGGACAAACCCTATTCAATAGATGGATTCCTTGATGAGAAACTGATCACAAAGTGTTCTGCTGCTAGGACCCCCAGCGATCGGCTGTTATCTGTGCAGAAACCTGTCCGTATGTTTTCCTGTCCCAACATCACAAGGCAAATGAAGCATTCATTATACAGTGTCCATGCAAATCAGCAGGACAAGTCCAACAGAGCAAGAGATGCTCTTTGTAGCTACTTTCTCCTCCATCCAAGAGATGAGTATCCTAGACAGAAAACGTTTTTCTTTAACCCAGAATTCCCTAATGGGGATATATGAAGATGAATTTTGCAAAAATTGACAACCCCTTTAAGAAGACAGACATATATTCCTTACTATGGATGTAGGTTATAGACATACTCATATATTTTCTTGTGTTCCAATAATATGATATTTAAATATCTCATCAGGGAAGTAAATAGAGAGTAAATCTTTGAATGCCCCCTCTACATCCCTCTATCCTCAACATTTATCAGTACCTCCTAATAATAGTCAGACAGTTAGTAACTGATACAAGGAGCAAATACCACACCATACATATTACCATCATACTGCTATCAAACAGATCCTGCTACCAAGACCAACATTACCAATAATGCTACTACATAAGGACCAGAAAATACTGCCAGAACATGACCATATATTACCACCACATAATGACTGAATAATACCCCTATACTAAGACCAATATTAATACCATACAGTGACAATATAGTAGTAGATACAAGTTGTACACAGGTCCATTGCAGACATTTAAGCGATTTCAGTGCAGTTACATCAAGTGACTCATGGGTTACATTTTCTGACGAGTTGTTCTCTATCCCTTTTCTCCATCTAGTCAAGACGTAGATGGCGACTTCTCCCAGCCATGACTCATCCCTGCAGAATTTGCACAAATGTTAAAATCCTCACTTTTCTAGCACCTCCCTATCTTTACTCAAGCTCTCTATAAACATAGGGTTATAAGTGAAATTGGGTGAAAAGTTATGGGGTCACAGGTATGGATTGTATTTTGTGTTGCCATTAATCCGCATAGCACAATGGTGGAGGGAGTGCCATAACTTAGAGACAGTCTCCGAGGGGAGATTAAGGAAATAGAGGATTAATCCTCTGGAGATTGTGCTATGGCTATGGACTGTACCCTTTAGAATTAAATTGTGCAGTCCAAACTCTGTCCCTTTGCACCCCAGATGATCATTCGCAGACATGATCTGCAAGGGATGGGGTTTAGTTCTGACATGATTTTTGTAGAGTTTCCGTTTTTTTTTGTGAAGATTTACCTGTTGGACTATAATAGATTTATTGGACTTGGGCTTGTTCACACGACATTATGCCGATCCACTTTTGGATCCATTTTGCGCAAGCAGAGCGGATCCACAAAACGGATCTAACAATTGTCAGTGTGATTAACATTGCTTTCAATGGCAAAAGCGCATCGCCGTTCTCACGGGAGATCGGTGATGCGCTTTTGAGAGCTCTCCTGCAATGCGCTTTTCAGATCCGCTTTAAGAATTGACATGTCAATTCTTCTTGCGTCCTACGCAAGTGAAAGCCCATAAGGAATAATGGATTGTGCTTTTGGCACCTGTCCAAAAGCGCTCCACACTGTGGGTACGTATTGCCGGCTGAAAGCGCATCCGAAAAGCGCAGTGCACAGCTGATGGATCGGAGGTGAGCGTGGCTGCAGGGGGCTGTATCGCGGGATAGGAGGTGAGCGGGGCTGCAGGGGTATGGATGGTGAAATCGGACGGTCTGCTGCTGGACGAGGCAGAGCCGAGGAGAGTGTGCGCTGCCGCTGGATGAGGCAGAGCCGAGGAGAGTGTGCGCTGCCGCTGGACGAGGCAGAGCTTTCGAGGAGAGTGTGCGCTGCCGCTGGACGAGGCAGAGCCGAGGAGAGTGTGCGCTTCCGCTGGAAGATGAATAGCCGAGGAGAGTGAACGCTGCCGTTGGACGAGGCAGAGCCGAGGAGAGTGTGTGCTGCCGCTGGACGGGGCAGAGCCGAGGAGAGTGTGCATGGCTGCAGGGAGCTGGATCGTTGGATCGGAGGTGAGCGGCTGCAGAGGGATGGATGGTGAAATCGGAGGTGCTGCTGCTGGACGAGGCAGAGCCAAGGAGAGTGTGCGCTGCCGCTGGACGAGGCAGAGCCGAGGAGAGTGTGCGCTGCCGCTGGACGAGGCAGTGACGAGGAGAGTGTGCGCTGCCTCTGGACGAGAGAGAGAGAGGGGAGAGAGAGAGGGAGAGAGAATGAGAATGAATGAATCCAAAACGTCGTGTGAACACAGCCTAATGGAGCAGCATTGAATTTATTATTATTTATTGTAAAGCGCCATTAGGTTCCACAGCACTGTACATTAAAGGAGAGCTACATACATAACATGTCAAAAAATTACAGTGAAAACAATTAATGACTAACAATTAGTACAGAGGGAGAGATTATCCTGCCCGCGAAAGCTTACACTCTACACGGAAGGAGTAAAGAGACAGTAAAGAGACAGAAAGTGAGGGGCAGACATGTTCGTTGGGTGGAGCAGTGGTAGCATGGCTATTGTAGGTTATAAGCTATTCTGAAGAGATGGGTTTTCAGGTTTTTTTGAAGCTAGTGAAAGTGGAGGAGAGCCTAATGTGTTGGAGCAGTGAGTTCATGGGGAAAGCATGGGCGAAGTCTTAGAGATAGTTGAATCCAATTCTTTAATAAAATGGTTAATGAGAGATGTGGTTGAAAAGTGTTTATTTGAAGAAAATGTTTTTGTGTGTTGTCAGTGTGTTTCTTTTACCACATCATTTTGCAGTTACTAAGAGAGGGGTCTGACAGACCCCTCTGTATTACTAGTTCTGGGACCTGGTGTCAGTCTGCTGTGTTTTTTGTCACCCCAAGGCTAAAAGAGTCTGCTTTTGACAGTAACCTGTCTATCTAATGTGATGATCTGCTTCTGGGGTGGCTTCAGGCTAGTATTTTTGGGTTGGGAAGGGTCCAATGTTTGCAAGAGCAAAACTAGCTCACCTGCTTTCTGGAATCCACTAACAAAGCTTGGAAAGAGTGATGGACAACACTACATGCAAATGGCAATTAAGATGATGTCCAGCTTTCAAGTAAAATGAAATCTTCAGCTTGATATAAAAACAGGTTTAAAAACATGAAACCTTTGTTATATGCGGCGTGAAACATGTAAACACTCATATATGTAAAGTTTGACGTTTTTATGCCTGTTACCGATGAAGATTTAATTTTATTTGGAAGCTGGATATAGTCTTTTTTGCCATTAGTCTGCAGTGTTTTCCATTACTCGTTCTGTTTCTTAATTTTCTTTGCCATTTTCCATGCTGATAGTATTAGCATGGCAGTATTATTAGTTTTTTTTAATTGTTTATTTATTCATCAGAGAGGAAGGCCTATTTATAGACCTTCAATAAATAAACAAAAAAGTGCCCCCCCCTCCACACACACAACACACACACACCACACACACATACACACACATACACACACACACACGCTTTTCAAAACCAACCAAGCAGAAAACCAGCAGCTGCAGGCTAATATCAGGATGGGAAGGTCCATTTATGTTGGGCCGCCCACCTTAAAAAAAACAAAAAGCTATTCAATAGTCTCCACAGAAGCGGACCTCCACATTAGAGGGCCCATTACTGATGATAACCCAGCTCTTGTTTTTCATTATCCTCATTTAAAAGTGAAGCGGAAAAATTAAGATCGAGGTTCACCGAGCGTGGTTACCCGAAACCTATACTTACTGAGGCGTATTATTTTGCATGTGACGCCGACCGTACAACTCTCCTACAGAGCCAGAAAAAAATCAGTAACATCTAATACAGTGAGGATTGTGGGAAGGTATGACAATGTATCTCAGAAAATTAGGGGGATTATTTCAAATTTTTGGCCCCTTTTGTTACAAGATCCGGACCTTAAGGAGTTCCTTGACCCCCATCCAAATATTAGTTAAAGAAGGGGGAAAAATATCAGGGATTCCTGGTCCGTAGCCACTACACCCCTCCGATACCAGTTACTATGTGGCTTCATTCTAAACCCTTGGGTAAGTGTGGTAATTGTAAGGCCTGTCAGTTTGTCTCTGTGTCTAAATCGGTCACTAATTTTTCTTCTGGAAAGATCTTTAAGGTGCTTGGATATGAAAACTGTAGAACCAGGGGGGTAATCTACCAGGCTACCTGTCCCTGTCCATAAATGTATGTTGGAAAGGCTATACGTGAAGTAAGACGAAGAATTCTTGAAAATATTGGGGGCATTAGACACGACCGAGATACCCCCTGGCCAGACATATGAATATGAAACACAGGGACAACCTACAGTTCCTTACTTTTGGACCATGATGGAAGTGGTTCATCCACCCCCAAGAAGAGGTGACTTTGAGAGAAAGATCCTCCAAAGAGAAGCAATTTGGATCTACCGGCTTAAAACCGTTCAACCCTGTAGGTTAAATGATTCCCTTTCTTTTGCAGCATTTATTTGATCCCCTATGCTATCTATCTATTATTTATTTATCTAAATGATTGTAGCATTCAAGATGAATTTATGCAATGATATATATGCTTATTTACCTTAACTTTTCTATTTGTTCTTCTTGCCAAGCTGCATCAATAATTTAGTAGGATTGTTAGTATCTTTTTACACATCCTAGTTCGTAACTTATGGGTTGATTTCTAGTTTGGTGTAACTCTGGTGTTTCTGTACCTTTTGTTTATAGGACCCCCTTTTTTTGTAAGGATCTGTTATTAAATACCTGCAACAGTTGATGTATAATGCAATATTGCAACCATAAGGACACGTCGATCACGTTCTTCCTATACAACTGCCGTTTGTTGGCGCAGCTGCACTTGGTAGACGTGATGCTTGCAATACGCATGCACGGTTTTTCGGCATCTCTGAGTGAGCTGCTGACTTCTCACCCAACCGTAGGCATGCGACGGTTCTAAAGCGCATGCGCCATCCTCTACACGCCTAAGGCAGGTACTAGACTTTGAATTCTGGTGCTTTATTAATCTGCACAGTTCCAGTTCACACGTGGGACGTGATCTGGCGTCACTTATGGCGCCTACTCATAAGGTATTTAAACTAGCCAAATCCTTGTTTACAGCTCGGCGCCCTCTTTATCATATGCATCTATATTAGGCAGCACTGGATCCATTAATCTTTACCTGGAGCGGCTCCGACATACATCCATATTCATCTGGACTATGAGGGACGTAAGCACTGGTTTATTTATTCTTTATAATCTTGTTTGATGTTCCCTGGTGAACCCACATTATCGATGGGGGAAACGCATTGGAACAGGAATGTATATCTCTTCTGGAACATCATATGGGTTATGATTTATGCTTATTGTTGTATTAAGCACTTTGGGCACCTTTGGTGGTATTTGTGTTTTTGTTTTTTCTGCATTTGTATGAGTCCTGTTTGGTGTATTTTCATGCAGGGATTTGCTAGGGCAGGTTCCTGGACTGGGTCGTTTTTGTAAGGTATAGCTGTTAGGGTGTAACCCAGCTCTTCCCAGTACCCATGGTGTGTTGGATACTAGAGTAATAGTGAGAGGAGGATAGTTTCAGCATTGGGGTAACAAAAAACACCGCTGGCTGACACCAAGCCCCAGTGCTAGTATTGAACAGGCACCAGTCATTACTGGAAAAAATGGTAAAAACACACACCAAGACAACAATCTCCTTCAACAGGTGGCAATTTTTAGGCACACAACATAACACTCCATATTTCTTTTCAGTGCAATGTCTTCCAGAAGAGCTCCATGCAGACTATATGGAATTCTTGCACACTACTTTATACAGTTTGTTTTGAATTTTGCTAATTGCTTCACCAGTCTATAGATCTCTCCACATTTAGGCTAAAGCATTGCAGTTTCTTCATTCAAGTAGATTTGTCTAGTATAATGTGTATGGTGCAACCATACTATATTTTTTTAGCTCGGAGAGACTTTTTATATTTAGGAGGGTATTTGTTTAGGACACTACGGTATGTATTCATTCTGGAATTTGGAATGAGATCTATATTATGTATTATTGCATGATTGTGTGCAGCATCTATTGTGTGATACATCAGGCATTTAGCTGTGTTTTCTGCTATAAATGTATGCCCTTTTCCCAGGGCCAGCATCAGCACCAGGCTTTCCCAGGCAAGAGCAGGAGCGCCACGATCTCGTAATGGAGAGGGCCTGCCGCGGCCTCATAGTGCTGAACTGGGCAGCGGTGCAATGAAGTGAGCTTATCGCGCCACTGCCTCTCCTCGGCGGCACAGCCGTTATAGGCTATGCGGCCGAGGAGCTGCCGGAGGGGCATCCCAGCGCTGGCGGCATGATGACTTCATACAGACCTGTTGTTTCTTAACAACTACTTCTGCACAGGAGCCGTGACAGGACTGGAACCGGGGCCTCTCCTCTTTCTCTGTGCACGGCAATGGCCAGCATGCTATAAAAACGTGACAAATTAAACCAGTGAGGCCCCGCCTCACTGATTTAAATTATCAAGAAGTCCTGGCTGTTGCTGCACACAGAAAGAGAGAAGGGAGACCCCGGTTCCCGTCCTGTCACAACTCCTGTGCAGAATCAAGTTGTTAAGAACAGGCCTCTTCTCTATGTAAGTGGATTTAGCTATTTAGCTAACTGACTCTGAGGCCAGGCCTCTCCTCCCACAGCACAGGCTCTTATTTCTGCTTTTGTGTGGGCCCCTTAAACAGTCCTGAAATGTGTGGGGCCTCTTTTGGGGCCCTAAAAAGTGTAGGGCCTCTTGCGGGGCCCATATCTGTTTTTTTGGCCTACTGCGGGGCCCTGAAATGTGTGACTTTTTTATCTCTTATTAGGCTCTCTTGCAGGACACTGAAAAGTGTGGGGCTCTTTGCAGGGCACTAAAATATGTGGGACCTCTTGCAGGGCCCAAAGGCATTTTTTTGTCCTCTTGAGAGGAACCCTGAAAATGTTGGATCTCTTGCAGGTCAACTTGCAGGGCCTTTAGATGTGGGGACCCTATCTAGCTACCTACTGGGGTCCCCTATCTACTGATCTACTGGGGGGACTCTACATTCTGGGGGCCCTATATACCTACATACAAGAGACGGACCTATATACCTCTTTACGTGCTAGGAGCCTAAAAGGTACAGGTGGCGGAGACAGCAAGGCAAAGTGGGCCCCTGACATAAACTCTGTTATACCTGCTATTTTACGGTCGCTACATGATTTGCTCCACAAACAGGCCCGCTGAGGCTCTGTCGCCCAAGGGCCCACAAAAATATGGAGCCGGCCCTGCCTATTCCCATTGTTCACCTAGCCTCACTCATTCATTTTAATAGACTGTCAGAGATATTACAATTAACCCATTGGCTCTCCAACATTGCTTTAGTGGTGTTGCATTCTATATGCTGCAGTCACCTGCACATGTGCCACCAGACTTTCTTCTTCCAGTTGTGACAGGAAAAAGGCCAACGCAGGCCAAAACATTACACGTATATCTGGACTTATAACATTTTGTCATTTCTGATATCTTACTTGTTGCACCATGGAGATTTACTATAAGTGTTAATCTACATGTTTGCTGCAAAAAAATTATATACATTTCATGAATTCAAAATTGTGACGTGGATTATTGAAGCCTTACACATGAACGATTATCCTCCCACTGGGTCTCCCAAAGACTCACATGATCAAGGTGTGTGGTACCAATATTATCTTCCTTAAAGACAGAAAGTAGGGTGAAATCTTCTGAACAGGGGGAATAGGCAGCAAAACAAATGTTACAGGAATGTTACTCTTCCCTTTACTATCCAAAACTAAAACATATTTTTCTTGGGCTGGAGTCACACGTAAAAATGTAGTTGTTCCAACTTACATACAAATTCAACTTAAGAACAAACCTACAGAACCTTGATTGTAATCCAGTGACTGACGGTATTTATATGTCACTAACTTTATATAACTATTTTTGATGAGGAGCCACAAAACCGTTGAATTTCAGGACGGCTAATTTTAATCTATTTAAAGAGGTCCTTAGCCACATTGACTGGGACAAGGTCTTCAAACAGACTAGATTGGAGATTTAAAAAAAAAAAATAACATCTTAAGCACCCATTGTGAGAGGTACATGCCTTGTGAAAATAAAATGATTAGAAACAGGAAATAAACAGTGTGGATCAATAAAGATGTAAAGGGGGCAATACATAACAAAAAGAAAGCAGTTAAGCTACTCAACCCCTTAATGCCACAGCCAGTTTTGACCTTCCTGACAGAACCCCATTTTGAAATCTGACGTTTCAATTTATGTGGGAATAACTTTTTGATACTTTTACCTATCCATGTGATTCAGAGATTGTTTTCTTGTGACACGTTGTGCTTTAAGTAAGAAATTTTAGTCCATACAATCCTTGTTTATTTGGAAAAAAATATTGTGAAAATATTGAAAAATTTGCCATTTTCAAAGTTCAAAAATTTCTGCTTGTAAGACAAATGGTTATTCCATACAAAATAGTTTTTTACTATTACAACTAGCATTTACCATATTTCTACTGCAGGTTGGCATCTTTTTAAACATTTTTTTCTTTTAATTGTTTTATGACATTAGGGGGTCTTAGAAATCTAATAGTAATTTTTCACATTTTCAAGAAAAATTTGCAACAAAGATTTTGTTTAGGGACCAACCCATCTCCAATGTGGCATTGAAGGTCCTGTATGTTAAATACCCTTATAAATCACTCTAAAAAACTACACCCCTTAAAGTATTCAAAACAGCATTTAGGAAGTTTATTAACCCATTAGTTGTTTCACAGAAATTAAAGCAAAGGGGAAGTGAAATTTAACATGTCACTTTTTTGTCGATTTTCAATTTTTATTATTTAATCACTGGAACACGGTTGATAATAAACTGGGAAATGCAACTCAACATCGATTCCACCAATTATGCTATTTTTTAAGATATGCCATATGTGACCCTAGTGCAATATTTGGCTCAACCACAAAACCTCAGAATAGAAGTATTACCTACTTGACTTTGGGGGTCTCATTTTCATTACAATTTTATTAAGGCACCATGACAGGTTTGCGGATACCATTAAATGCTAAAACTTTAGTAAACACCCCTAAAAAGATCGCATATTGGAAACTACACCTTTTAAGGAATATAACTACGGATGTTGTGAGTATATCGACCCCACAGTTGTTTCACAAATATTTTAGCATTAGGCTGTGAAAATGAAAATATATATATTTTTTTGGGACAAGGAATTCTTTATAAAAATGCACTCCAAAATTTGTTACGTAATTTCTTCCAAGTTCGGCAATACTTGGAAGAAATTGCCTATATATGGGTTTAAACTGCTGTTTGGGCGCATGGCAGAGTATAAAAGGGAGGGAGCAGTATTCGGCTTTTGGAACGCAGATTTTGGTGGGTGCCATGTCGCATTTACAAAGCCCCCAAATTACCAAAATAGGTGAAACCTTCCAGAAGTCACCCCATTTTGGATTCAACACCTCTCATGGATCTCATCTAGGGGTGTATTGTGCATTTTGGGCACAGGTGTTTCATAGTTTAACATTGGGTCATGAAAATAGGATAAAAAACACAAAGTTCTGCCATTATTCTTGGGCTTCATTTTTACAGCGTTCGCCATGTGATATAAATGACATTATAACTTTACTATGCTGATTGGTACAATTACGATGATATAAGTTTTCTATAGTTATTTTATGTTTAATTACTTTTGCGCAATAAAATTGTGTTTATGTCGTCATAGTCTGATCAAAGTTTTTGGGAGGTGGGATGTACAAAATACAGCTTTCCTAGTAGTGTATTTTATTTTTATTTTTTTTACAGCAGTCACAATGCAGTATGAATGAGATGCAGGTTGATACGATTACAGCCATACCCAATTTGTATTTTTTTATGTTTTACAGTTTTTTCTGTGTATAGAGCTGTTTATAGACTTGTTTTTTGTAGTTGACTTGATTTTTGGTATCATTTTGGGTGTACAAGACTTTTTGATCGCTTTTAAATATGTTTTTTGGAAGCCACGGTCAAGAAAATACTACAATCCTAGTATGTTTTTTTTAATTTTTAACAGCACTCATCGTACAGTCTACATGACAAGTTTATTTTATTTTGTGGGTCGATATAATTAAGGTGATACCCAGTTTATATATTTTTTTTTATATTGAAGCGCTTTAAAATTATAAGGGAGACATGTCTGAAAACTGTTTTGGTCTAAGACTTTTCTTGTTGCCCTGGAGTGCTCTGAAGAAATGAAAGGGGAACCCCGATTGGTTGCTAGACAACAAGAAAAGTCTTAGACAAAGACAGTTTTCAAACATGTCCCCCTAAGTGTTTTTATTGTGTAAAACAATATTTATGTATTGCAATATTCTGATAGTCATCCCTTTTTATTTATCCTTTTACAGAGCTGTATAAAGGTTATTTTTTGTGGGATGAACAGATGTTTTCATTGATACCCTTTTGGCATTTACATGACTTTTTGATATCCATTTACTTCATTTCATGTGCTGTGGGATAGATGAAAATCGCATTTCTGTTTTTGTTTTTTTGTTTTTTTTCTTTAATGATGTTCAACGTGTGGGTTAAATAATATAACAGATTTATAGGGTGAGTTGTTACGCATGTGGCAATACTAAATATGTGTTCTTTATTTAATTTTGATCTTTTTTGTACTTTTTCACTTTTTTTGACTTGTCCCCATACGGTACTTATATTAGTGATCTTACTGCTGTCTATGGAAACTGTCAATTACTATGCCTGGCCATACCCACAGGGACATCACAGGCAGCTCAGAAGCCTTTGTTAGGCTTCTGGGCTGCAAGGGAAGCCATCGGCTGGGAGTAAGTTCTCCCTACCATGGTGACATCACTCCCTGCTCTCTACTCTAATCAGATAGCAGAGAAAATGGGCCTTAACCAGAGAAACCAGAAAAAAGACAAATGTTTTTGGAAAAAGTCTTCAATTACCTGTCCTTACATGTTAAAAGCTAATCTTTGTGATGAGAAAAACCCTTAAATACTGATAGTGTGGCCTTTTGAAAAGTAGTGAGGGAGGTATTATAGAGGGTGATGAGAAGAAAGCAAATCTATTAAAAAATTTGCCTACATATATAAAAGAAGAAATACATTCCTTTTTGATGTAGAAAGGGATAAGGTAAAATCTACCTTAAATGAACTGCAGCTCTGCCTTAAGAAAATTTAAATAGACATCTCAAAGTCCAGTTTAAAACACTCTTGTTTTAAAGGGAATAAACAATGTGATAGACAGGCCCTTTTTCGAAAATTTTTATAAAACTTTATATAAATGTTATACCCAAAGGATTTTGGCGCATAGAACGTGGGCCGATATTAAAAAAGGGGTCAAAAAGTGATTCTGGAATCTATAGGCCAGTAAGTTTAACCTCGGTTTTAGATAAATTGTTAGAAGGTTTTCTCACAGAAGGAATATGAAACTGTGCCTCTATTGTGGATCCCCCGACTCATAAGAACTCCCTATCCGCTGGGAAATTTAAGAGCCAAGTTTTTTGTGGAGAGGAAAAACCCCTGGGCGAGGGATCTAGCTCTCCACCTTGCCCATGTCGTAAATTTTAATCCACCGCGGGTTCAAGTCTTCAAGTGGCCGCCTTCGTGGACTCCGGTTCAGCAGTTAACTTCATCCATCCCGCTCTGGTCTCCAAGCTCCATCTACCCATGGTTTCTCTGGCTCAACTTCTCTCCCCCCCTTTTTGGGGTGAAGGGGCGGGTTCTCTCCGCATCACCCGGGCATTGGCCCCCAGCTCTCACTTTGCTAATGGGGTTCTGCATCAGGAACAAAATTTATTTCTCATACTTCTTTGCTCACAGCGCTTTTCGGGAAAACCCCCCCCCTTTTTTTGAGGCACAGCCAAACTTGACTGAATTCTTGGAAGTCACTTCTGGAGAAACCGGCTGCCCATGCCGCCCGGGACCCCTAGTAAACACAAGGAATTTGGGAAAGCCCTTTTGCAAGAACAAGCTGAGTCTCTGCCAAACCCCCCGGCTATATTTTGGGAAACAAATTTCCTTTCCTAGCACCACCCCTCCTCGGGAAAGGGTATATCCGCTGTCACGAATCGAAACTGAAGCCATGTCGGCATACATACAGGAGAATTTGGCTAAGGGCTACATCCGCAAGTCATCCTCTCCCATAGGGGCAGGGTTCTTTGTTGTTCAAAGGAAGGATGGGTACTTGAGGCCTTGAATAGACTATCATGGTCTGAACAAGCTTACCATCATGAACCGCTAACCACTGCCGTTGATTTCTGAATTGTTTGATAGGATCCAGGGGCCAAGTTTTCCCCCAAAACCGACCTCCGTGAACCTACAACCTCATCCACATCCACCGGGGGAGAGGAGGGATGAATGGAAAATCGCATTTAACACCAAGGATGGCCATTTTGAATATCAGGAGTTTGTGAATGATATTTTCCTGGATCTTCTTTATAGCTGTGTTCTGGTAAAATTTTAACGACATCCTGGTTTTTCCCCCGGGTAACAAATCTCATGGGGGCCCACTTTCCCTTTTCCAACCATCCCCGGGTGAAAACCATCTCTACGCCAAACTAGAAAACTCCTTATTTGAGTGTTCCAGTCTGCCATTTCTGGGGTACTTAGTTCGAAAAGGTCTCCAGAAGTTATCGGGGGTGCTCAATTACCTTTCCCCCTTGCTCCTCAGGTGATCCAAAAGGGTTTTCTTTGGGGTTTTTTCTAATTACTATCGTTAATTTATTCCACATTTATCCACTCTCGTGGCTCCTATTGTCTCTCATTAAGAAGGGCAGCAATCCTCATCTTTGGACCTCTGAAGCGGAAGAGACTTTCACCCAGCTGAAAGCCACCTTCACCTTCGTTCTCTTGCAAAAGTCCGTCAAGAACAAACTCCTTATGTGTGGGTTCTTTTCCAGGACCTTCTCTCCAGCGAAAAACATCCATTGGGAAAGTTTTTCTGGCCATTGAACTGGCCTTAGAGGAATGTCGGCATCTTTTGGAGGGCGCGCTTCATCCAGTAAATATCTATACGGACCATAAGAATCTCCTTTACCTGTAGTCGGTTCATCACTTGAATCCTCATCAGGCCCGTTGGTCCTTATTTTTCCCCTTTTTTTTCAAATTTTAATACATTCCTTCCAGCCCGCCATGAATGTCCAAAGCTGAGCATTAAACCAGGCCACGGAGCTGCAAAGTTTCCCTGAACCCAACACCTTACCCCCCAACCTTCTCGTCCTTGCTGCACCCGTTAAGCAACAGGAGATTCCTCCACCTAGGACCTTCATGCGCCCTTGCTAAGGAAAAAAGTTCTGTCCGGGTCACCCCCTTGGTTGCCCCTCCCCCAAAAACGCAAGACCTGATTGCCGCGCATTATTGGTGGCTCTCCCTCGCGCAAGAAGTCAAGGACTTCGCTTGTTCCCAACTTCCCAAAATCCCCTCTACACCCTCTGGATTCCTGTTGCCTTTACTGCTGCCAGAAGTACCATAGACCCACGTCACAATGGAATTTGTGACTGACCTCCCGCCCTCCTTTGGATATTAGGAGATTATGGTAGCCATTTAAATTTTAAAACTAAAATTCAAATGTTTTTCATAGTTTTGACAGATTTTCTCTATACCAGTTTTAGCAAAAAGCTATAAGAGATAAAGGCAGACCTATTTGATTGAAGCATAGAAAAGAAGTGAAATAGTTGATTGAAAAGGTAACGTGCTGATAAGGTTTATCAGACAAGACTGAAAGTAGAAAACTTTTAAAATAACAAATTAAATGGACAAAGATGGCAAACAAAAGTGATGCTGAACTCCAGGAGCATGTCTGTCAACAATCCTATTAAAAGTAGGTATAGATCTAAGTCTCCTGACAGTTGCAAAGAGCTTGAAAATCAATAGATTGTATGATTGAGTGCCTTTAAAAAAGGAATGAACAAAATCTGGCAGGTTTGTCTTCAGTCGCATATGACCTGAAACGCTTTTTCAATAAATCCAAGTTGTTAATATTTGGGTGTTGATGTTTGATCCCCTAAGAACTAGGGGATATGTTTAAGAAACCTACCTCATAGAAATCTACCAATCATGGGCCAAGGTTAAGTAATCCAAGGAATAATGGTATAAAATATTGGATCTTAAACATAGTGAATTGACAGAAGGAAAATACAATCATTGAGCCCATCCTAGAATCAAAGCCAAGAAGGAAAACTCTTGGAATTATAGAAATCACAGGACTGATAAATATATGATATGCAAATTATAAAATGGAGCATTATGTTCAAAACATATAAATTTATTCATATCAAATATGAGCGCTATGCACATAAATACACACATTCACACGTTTTGGAAGCGATCAGTGAGGTTATTAATGGTTGTCTGAGGAATGTTCTAAAATGCATGATTGGCTGCAGGCAGCTCCCTTTGCAATTAATGATCTTTGAATCCCAAAAAGTGCTCAATAAGAGACAATGGAGTAGACATTGCAAGACTTGGTCACCTGTTTAAGGCACAGTAGCATAAGCAATATGTGGACTGGCATTGTTCTCTTGATGTAAGGCCTCTGGGGCCCCTTTGGAGAAGTGGCCATACCACTGGTTCCACAACCAAAGCAATGTAACATTGAGTTGTTACAGTACCTGAAATAAAGACTCGAGGGGTCTGGGTGCAGTATATTATGCCAACTTTCACCATTACCCTGGGATGGGACGTGTGATTTTTTTGAAGACCTCTTCATTGCATTGCCCATGCAGTGTCCAAACCATTCTCCAGCTATCATTGCATCAGAGATAAAAGCAGGCTTTCTTGCTGAAGAGGACAGACCTCTATTCCAGCATCTATTGTTGTTTTGCTTTGCACAATGACAACCTTTGAGAACAGTGACATAAGGTTGATGGAATTCCTATAGCTAGATGCTTGGCTGGTAGTTTAACGTCATGCAACTTGTGACACTGTTTTCTGTCCTAACTTTGGAATTTTCAGTCTAATTTCACTTTCAGTACAGAATAAATCACTATGTACCATTCTTCTAATCAAATGATGTGCAGAAGTTCGCCTCCATTTAACTATTTCTGTCATTTCGGTTTGTCATTGGGTCATGCAGGGGGGTGATGAATCTGCTGGGTCACCGAGAGAGATGGCAATAACAATGACAGGGATCTGAGTCTAAGGAGACCTCCAGTATTCACCAGAGCCCACCGCAATGCAGGGTGGACTTGGCTCTTGGAAACTCCCAAGCCGCAAATCCCGA
The DNA here is from genome assembly GCA_025379985.1 of Phyllomedusa bahiana. NCBI lineage: Eukaryota > Metazoa > Chordata > Amphibia > Anura > Hylidae > Phyllomedusa > Phyllomedusa bahiana. The sequence continues at coordinate 14,761 of JAODAL010027176.1, read as the reverse complement.
CATGGTCGCTCGAGGTGACAGCCTAGGTGCCAACGAGGTACAGGAGGAACAGGGGGAGGCTTAGTCGAGTGAAAAGCAAGGAGGTCAGGGCAGGTGGAGAGTAGTTTGGATTACAAAAGCTAAAAAGTCAAACCAGGAAATACAATACAGGCAACAAAGCACAAATGCTCAGGGACAAGCATCAACAAATTGGCAAGGAAGATAGGAGGAGGTGTCCCTAGAAAGATACAGGTGGCTGGCTACTGGGTGTCAGAAGCACTTGCCCTTTTTATTTTAAAGGAACAAATATGTCGGCAAGGAGAAGAGGAGGGGAGAGCAGAGCACATTGATTTCCCAATCATTAGGACACACAATATTAGACAGTGCTGAAACCACAGAACAATATGTGGAAGTAATAAACCAAAGTCTCTGAAACCAAGAATTCTGTCCCAACTGGCATGTCAAAGAACAGAAGGCATTGTACAATCATCCCACAACACTTGATCCGATTTTAGCCATGTGGCTAAAAAACTTTGCTTTCAGTCTGGCTCCATTCACCAAACATTCCCTGCATTTTAGCTTGGCGTGACACATGCAACTTCCTTGATTCACATCATCCATTTGTCCCTCTTGGAGTTGCAGTTTTAACTTTAAGGAGTCTAGAATGTGTTATTGCAGCCTTTTCTGCAAAACAGACTACAGTATCTCACAAAAGCAAGTACACCCCTCACATTTTTACAAATTTTCACAAATATTGCATTATATATTTTCAAAGGACAACACTAAAGATATGACACTTTGATACACTGTAAAGTAGTCAGTGTACAACTTGTATAACCATGTAAACTGGTGTGCCCTCAAAATAACTCGGCACACAGCCACAAATGTCTAGACCACTGGCAACAAAAGTGAGTACACCCCTAAGTAAAAAATTAACAAATTGTGCCTGGTTCCACTGGAGTCCTCTGTTGCTACTCCATGATGACATCACAGAGCTGGTGGATGTTAGAGACCTTGTGCTCCTCCACCTTCCAGTTGAAGATGCCCTACAGTGCTCAACAGGATTTAGGTCTGGAGACATGCTTGGCCAGTCTAGCACCTTTACCCTCATTTTCTTGTGCAAGGTAGTGGTCATCTTGGAGCTGTATTTGGGCTTGTTATCATGTCGTAATACTGCCCTGCGACCCAGTCTCCTAAGCAAGGCGATCATGCTCCGCTTCAGTATGTCATAGTACATGTTGGAGGATAGAGTGTTTGCAAAGAACAAAGACTTTTGAGAAAGAGCTAAAGAGCTTCCCAGCACCATCTATTGGATGTAATAATCCTTCAACAGTACATTTTATTGGCATTCAAAGTTCTCTCAATGAAATGTAGCTCCCCACAGCAAAAAGCACGCATGCAGCCACAAACATGACACTCCAACCACCATGATTGACTGTAGGTAACTGTATTCCATGTCCTTAGTCTGCTTAACGTCAGCAAACTGTTTGCAAGCTTTCTTGTGTATCATCTTTAGAAAAAGCCTTCTTCTGGGACAACAGCCATGAAGACCAATTTGATCCAGTGTGTGGCATATGGTCTCAGTACTGACAGGCTGACCCCCACCACTTTAACCTCTCCAGCACATGTATGGCTATTTTTAAAAGACAGTCACTGGATATGACAATGAGCATATGCACTCAACTTCTTTGGTCGATCATGACGGGGCCCGCCGGTTCTGAGTGGAAAATGTCTCGTTAAAATGCTGTTTAGTTTGTAAGGCTGAAAAAAGACAGATGTTGAGCCAGTTCAGCTTATCGTGCAATAGTGTTTATCCAGAGGAAGGCAAAAATCCCCATGAGGTAGAAGCCAATTGTCCTCATTTTAGGCAAAAAAAATCCTTCCTACCTGGATGAATGACCCTTCTCCAGAATCCTAGTGACTATGACTTGTTGTATTATTGCACTGTAGAAATGCAGAAGAGTTTCACAGTCTCAATGCTCTTACAGTAAAGAATCCCTTTGTATATTTATGTAGAAACTTTCTTTGTTTTGGATACATTCTGGCTAGATATATAGATCTTGGGAGTGATCTCTATATTGACCTTTGATATATTTAAACATATTTATTATGTCCTCCTGAAGCCATCTTCTCTATATTGACCTTTGATATATTTAAACATATTTATTATGTCCTCCTGAAGCCATCAATTTTGCTAATCTTTGTGGATATGGCAGTCCACCCAGTCCTTTTATTATTTTCGCTGTCTGCCTTTTAACCTGTTCAAGCTCTACAATGTCTTTCTTTTCCACTGGTGCCGAAAACTGTACATAACATTATATGTGTTCAAATGAATGAAGATCGAGCCAGCTCCTGCACCCAAAAAATGCACGATTTGCAGCCGGGGAGTTGTGTAAAACAAATCTTTAAACTTTATTCCTCCATTTTTAAAAAGTCCATTGCTGGAAACATTCGATTAGAACAGAGATAGCAGCAGCTAGATCCAAACACACCTAGATCTATGGCGACGCGTTTCGGGTCACGTGACCCTTCATCATGGCATACAAACAGGTGTAGCTGCTCTGCTTAAGTAGGCTGAGAACCGGACATGACAAAACAATGACTCCATTTTAACCTACCGTATATTCAAATATACAAGTATAATAGACGTATGTGTAAAAACTTTATCTATATATATAAAAACAAATTATGATCCTAAACAGGTGTGTTAGATATATCAGTAATAATATTGAATATCCTGCTTGATGTTCATACCACAAGGGAAGCGTGTTTCCAATTGGAAAATCCACCACGCTTCCTTGCCAATAACTTTTTGTGCATGTCTCCTCCGCGGGGGGAGCGTTCTATGCGCTCTATACCCACGACCGACAGAGAGGTTAAATCACCATGATGTACCACGGCAAAGTGTTTAGACACCGCTGACGATCCGAAACAGTCCGGTCTCAATGCATCAGACAGGTGTCGCCTAATGCGAATTTTGAGCGGGCCTGTAGTGCACCCCACGTATTGTATGCAACAGTCTTCACAAGCGACTAAATAAATTACCATCTTGGTATTACAGTTTAGAAATTTTTTGATAGAAAAAGATTTGTTAACATATGAAGTGAAAGTCGATGTTCTCGTAATAGTTCAAAACTGTGCATCATTTGGCCACACTTAAGAAGCCTTTGGTTCCAACCAAGTGATTGTTTTGAGATGTTGAAATAAATGTGCAGGTAAAACCCAAGGTCCTTGGGGGAGTCTGCGGGACACAAATCTAGTATTGTATTTCAGGAGGTTTTTGATGTACTGATTAACATACAAAATGGGCAAATTAGATTTGATAATATTAGTAACCGATGAAAAATGTTTACTAAATTAGTTACAAATATTAAAATCTGTTCTTTATTTCTAGTACATTTAACTTTCTTTGGAAAAATTTGGCATCAGAAATTTTTGAAACCCCACAGCCTTTTTTATTTTTTTTCTGAATCCCTCTTTCTGTTAATCCCCAAAAACCAAATCTTGCTGTCCCTTAAATTTTCTGATAAAGAAAAATTTTCGTTTTGTTCAAATGAGTTCACCTTTCGGTATTTTTTTTTTAAAATGTGGGGGTTTGAAGGTCCGTTTAAAGAATGGAATTTCTCTGCTAGTTTTTTAAAAAGGTTTGACTTGTATTGGCTTCCCTATTTCCCCCAATAAAGGCACCCAGGAAATTCAACATTGAGTTTTAAATTTTCTAAGTAAATCGTAACTGTGTCATTGTCATTGTGTATAACAAATTTGGCTATGGACTCACCATCCCCCACCCAAATAAAATCAAATCGTCATGTACCGGGAGTAACCCATTGGATTGCCCCAAAAAAAGGGGAGATTGGCATAAAAAAAAAAATTTTTTTCCTCCCAGGCTGCCATGTGATTTTTCGCCAAAGATGGCGGAACCTGGCGCCATGGAGGCCCCGGTTAAGTAAAAGGAATCGAAAAAAAAAATTGTGGGGGGAGAAGGTAATCCCAGCCAAAAAGAGGAAATTGTTTTTAAAAGAAAATCCACAACCCCCAAAAAAGCTGGTCAAAAAGGGGGGGCCTGGTCGTGAGAGAGCGGGTATAAACCCAAACTCACATGAAACCAGGCCCCCCCCGCCGGCCAACCAGGGACCCAATGGAAACAAGTTTTTTTTTCAGTCCACTTGGTTGGATACCAAAGGTTTCTTTAAAGTGGGGCCCCACAAGTATCACATTTGTAATTTGTGAAGGAACACGACTTTTCACTTAAATTTTCCAAAAATTTTTTTTAAAAAATTCAAAAAATCCAAAATTTAATTTTTTTTAGTTTGGTGTCCCGGGGGGCAAAGGCCCCCCAAAACCTTTAGGAACCCTTGTTTTCACCCTACCATTTTCACACCAAAAGGGGCAACATTTGGTTTGGAACCAGGGATTTCCCTTTTGGGTGGGGAAAGAGCCATGAACATGGGGGGGGAACATCCTTTTTAAAAATTTATTTTAAAAACAGCTTTTTCTATCTAAAATTTCTTAAAAACTATAATCAAAATGTTTAAGATCATATTTGTTTTTATTTAATAGATAAGTTTTTAACCATCGTCTATTATACTTGTTTATTTGAATATACCCGGGGGTTAAGATGGAGTATTGTTTTGTCAGTCGGGGTTTCCCGCCTACTTTAAAAGCAGGGGGTTTTCACCGTTTGGGGATTTGCCCGGGGGTGAAGGGTCACGTGCCCAAACGCGTGCCTTTGATCTAGGTGTGTTTGGTTAGCGTGCTATCTTGTTTATTCGAAGTTCCAGCAATGGACTTTTTTAAAAAAGGAGGAATAAAGTTTAAAGATTTGTTTTACACAATCCCCGGTCAAATCGTGCATTTTTTTTGGGTGCAGGAGCTGGCTTATTTCATTCCCCTTTGGGTAACAACCATTGCATCAGGAGCCGTGCTCTCTCCCTGACTTCAAGGAATAAAGCACATTGAGTGAGGTGAGCTGTATTTACTCCTTTGCTAATTACGTGTAATATTATATGTGTGGTCTGACCAGTGACTTGTATAATGGGAGAATGATGTTCTCATTGTGTTATTTATGCCCCTTTTAATATACCACATACTCCTATTTGCCTCGGCTACTGCTGCTGGACCTGATTTTTTAAATTTGTTTACTGCTACTAGATTACCCTGCCTTCTCTATGTCCTTTTTCTCCCAGTTTTTTTTTTGTTTATAAGTTATATGGAAGGATTTTTTCGTTCCGATGTCCATAACCTTGCATTTATCTATGTTGAACCTCTTCTGCCACTTACCTGCCCAGGCCCCCAACTTATCCAGATCCGTTTGTGTGGATTTCTTTACAAAAAATTGGTTTTTTTTATTTGCAAAAAATTAATATTCTCTCTGCAAACCTGTGTAAGGTCATTAATGAATATATTAAAGAAATAAGGGCCCCCAATATGTGTTTCCCCACTAGTAAAGGGATTCTTTGAGTTTTTTACCATTAATACCACCTTTTTTTTTTCTTTCCCACTTGTAAAATTTTCCCCCCGTCCAAAACATTCTCATTTTAATCATCCCCCAATGGACAAGGACATTATAACCACTTACTACGGTGGCACAACCCTGCACGCTCTGCAAAAAAATACTAAAACATTCAGCATGCAAACTAGATTGCTTAAAGTTCCATGACAATCTTTAGGGAACTTTGTCATTTTTTTACCAGATACTTTTTTGTATTGAGGCACTCCTCACCTGCACCACACTGGGGTATAAGCTCACATTCCACTCTGCTGTATCTAGCAGCTCCATCCCTCACTTGGGGAGTACTTCCTCAATGTCTCCCTTTCCCCTCACAAAGGGAGAAAACTTAGTGAGGTCAGGACCCTCCCCATTTGGCCCCTATCAAATTTTACACCACCCCAGAGTCAACAAGGGGCCCTGTACACTGTTCTCTATTGCTTGGGTATTGCCGCAAGCAACAAATATCTGAGTGGTGTTCACCATCTCAGAAAAATTACTTTCCTTTGGAGCTAGTATACAGCAAACATGCTCAGTAACATCCCCAATGTCATCACTTATGGCAGGTTTTACCTGCTCAGACTGGGCGGACAGAGCGCCTCTCCTAGAACACTTTTCAGACATTACAGAACCCCCCGAAGCCCTAAGCGACGGGGGACCATGACCTTGGGAGCGGGCCACCTATAGCTCCAGTATAGTCTTGGAGTTTTTGGCTGTACAGCTGTAGGTATTTAAGCTGAGGGTTTCAGTGTATGCATAGTATATTTATTGTAAGTAAATTGAGCAAAGGGGATAGGTTTTGAGAGGGCAGCTTAAAGTCCCTGCATTGTGCTAAGGCTCCTGTATGTGTAGTTTATAGTTATGAGCAGGGGGGGTTGTGAAATGAGAGGGAGGAGTGGCTGGATGGGGAGAGTTTACTGTGAGGAGGGTGTGGTTTAGGTATATATATAACTTCTGGTCTTCACTTCCTTCTTCCTCTTTTCCCTCACCAAGATGTCAAGAAAAGATGTGTATGCAGCCTTAGGGAAGTACAATGCACAGTGACCCCCTCACATCACACAGGAGGAGGTTTCACTCACCTCATACAATATACAGTAGTATAGTATAACATGCTGTATTGTTTATGGTATTATTACATAGGAATTCATGTAGCACATGAGGGATGTATCTGCTCCCTCCCCCCTCATGCCGCAGGCCTGTTTGTAAGCATGTATCTGTGCATTCAGTTTTACTGAGCTCTCTATGGTGGAGCTGTGAGATCATGTGTGAAAAACTGGTGAGAGAAGGGCAGCCTGAGGGGAGGAGGGAGTTCACAGACATTAGGTTTCAGTGAGGAGGCTGCAGTGACTGTACAGTACAATCCCGTCAGCACTGGATGCTGACCCTGTGCTGTATTTAACTATTGCTGGGTGCAGAGTATTTGTTCTCCCTCTGTATACAGAGGCTGGAGAGCTGTAATAGTTCACCCTCACAGTGCTGTATACTGAACCCAGGCTATCACAGGAATATATACTGATCCTGCTATGTACAGGGCATTATTCCTCTGCTTAGTATGGTGGGTAGTGATATCACAGCAGATGGACTCTAAATTAGAAAACAAAAATTGGTTAGGCTGTGCACATCCATATATTTTGAAAAATGTAAGCATAGGTGCACACTGGCAAGGCAATAGCATACATCTAATACAAATAAACAGTGGCACACTAAAAACTAAGTAAAACATCAAGGTATATAGGAATTTTTGAAAATGCATTACTGCTAAGGAAAATATGAAATCCTGGGATTCTTAGTTTGCAGTTTTTGATCAAAAATTGTTTAAGCTCACCTCCCAATTGCATCAAGGGGATCCCAGTACAGGTGAGTCCCTAACACTAACAGGTTACCTCACTAGGAGTCTATTCAGACTACAAACTCTCATGGAGTGATAGGAGCTTGCTACTGAATTACCCTGCACTGGTTTAAAAGAGGTAGGCGGAGTGCAGCAAGCCAATGAGGTTGCCATTCCTCAAATAGACTACAAAAATTGGTTAGGCTGTGCACATCCATATATTTTGAAAAACGTAAGCATAGGTGCATACTGGCAAGGCAATAGCATACATCTAATACAAATATCAGTGGCACACTAAAAACTAAGTAAAACATCAAGGTATATAGGAATTTTTGAAAATGCATTACTGCTATGGAAAATATGAAAACCTGGGATTCTTAGTTTGCAGTGTTTGATCAAAAATTGTTTAAGCTCACCTCCCAATAGCATCAAGGGGATCCCAGTACAGGTGAGTCCCTAACACTAACATGTTACCTCACTAGGAGTCTATTCAGACTACAACATCTCAGGGAGTGATAGGAACTTTCTACTGAATTAGCCTGCACTGGTTTAAAAGAGGCAGGCGGAGTGCGGCAGTGTGCCACTTATATTTGTATTAGATGTATGCTATTGCCTTGCCAGTGTGCACCTATGCTTAAGTTTTTCAAAATATATGGATATGCACAGCCTAACCAATTTTTGTAGTCTATTTGAGGAATGGCAACCTCGTTGGCTTGCTGCACTCCGCCTACCTCTTTTAAACCAGTGCATGGTAATTCAGTAGCAAGTTCCTATCACTCCCTGAGATGATGTAGTCTGAATGGACTCCTAGTGAGGTAACATGTTAGTGTTTGGGACTCACCTGTACTGGGATCCTCTTGACACTATTGGGAGGTGAGCTTAAACAATTTTTGATCAAAAACTGCAAACTAAGAATCCCAAGTTTTCATATTTTCCTTAGCAGTAATGCATTTTCAAAAATTCCTATATACCTTGATGTTTTACTTAGTTTTTAGTGTGCCACTGATATTTGTATTAGATGGACTCTAAATTAGGAATGAATACTGAACCTGCTATGTATTATGGTTTAGGGATCGATATATAACCTTTACCTCAGGGCTGTAGTGTGACCCTTGTTATGTACATGGTATCAGTTCCCCCTTACTCTGCAAGTAGTCTGGTTTTTACCTGATCTCTCTTTTACCACTGTTGATATATATCTCATGGGTTATGCTGACTCTATAGTCTCTTTTGTGCTGTATATATAAACCCGGCTGAAGATGGTTGATAGGGGGTCCTTGAAGTTGGTGGATAATATTTTGGGGTTTCATCACGGTGGTGGTCCCCATGGTTTGGTCTGGTGTGTATGGTGAGGCTCATGCAGGGTGAGGTCCCGGCGAGCCAATGGTTAACTTTGCCATTCAGGAGCCGCGCCAGACATGCAGAGAGCATCGGTGGAGTCCGTGGGGCTCGGTACGGCAAGGTCCCAATGTGGGACGGACGCCCTTCAGTAGGCGGCACAGTTCTGGCCCTGCAGCATCAAGAGAGACCCCAGAAGTTGCAGTGGACGTGCACTGGGACAGCGGAAAAGGGCAGCAGGGCTCCTGCGTACTGGCGATTGTGGCTTATGATACCTCTGAGCCAGTGGTGAAATCGGCTAGGGGTAAGGTGTTCAGAGCATTGATATAAGCCGCCAGATCTTTGTAGCTTCAAGGACCTCCTTCCCCTTCAGTGTGCATACTAACCCTGCTGTAATTAGGCAATTGGGGGGGTCTTTGGAGTTGATTTTGGAGTGATTAACTTCAGTGTTTTGGGGGTTTCATCATGGTGATGGTCCCCCCTCCCACCCCACTCCCCCCATAGTTTTGGTGTGGTCTGCTGTTTATGGGGATGCTCGTGCTGGGTGGTGTCCCGGCAAGCTGCTGGTTAACATTGCCACAATGGTAGTTTCTGATGCCTCTGAGCCAACGGTGAAATAGGCTAGGGGTAGGGTGTTCAGAGCATTGATATAAATCGTCAGATCTTTTTAGCTTCAAAGACCTCCTTCCCCTTCAGTTTTGCATACTAATCCTGTTGTGCTAAGGTTCTTAGGAGGTCCTTGGAGTGGGTGTTTAAATTTGGGGTTCCTCATGGGGATGGTCCCCCACATTTGGTTTGGTCTGGCGACTATGGTGAGGCTCCAAGAGCTGGAAATGGTTTTCAGTTCCCCCCAAAAAATATACATTTGGGGAAGGGAGACATCTGGGGTATGATTCCCTCAGGGGATTAATTGTTTTTTAAGAGATCTGGCGATGGTGGGCTCTTTCAGGGTGTTATCCCTGGAGAGCAAAAAATGGTTGAGCCAGCATGGTTGGCTTTTCGGGCCTCCGAGCCAGTGGAATACGGCTGGGGGTAATGGTGATTTTTCCAAACCTTAGGGGTTTTTGGTCGCCAGGTCGCTTAGTGCCTTGATTGGGGTTTATGGTGACTCGGAGCCAGCTTGGGGTAACTGGTTCAGAGTACTGATATATGTTGCCAGATTTTTAGCTTCAAGGACCTCCTTCCCTTTTAGGGTGACAAAAAAGAGGATGATTTACATGGCTCTTATTTAATTTTACCATTACTCTGGTTGCAGTCATCAAAGAGTCATGGGGCTCTGCTTATACTACTGATCAGCAGTTACTAATTATTGGTTAGATATGGCACAGTTTTATATAGATATTTGCTAAGTTGTTGGTTTTAACATGTTCCTATGCTTTAAATTGGAATCTGTTAAAATACATATGTGAATTATGGTTCCTTGAGGTTGCTCACGTTTTGGCCAATGACAATGATCATCTTAGATATGGCTTCCTGATATGTAGATGTGATACTCGGGGGTAGGGTCCTGTGATGGGGAGGAACGAGCATCACAGTTAAGTCTCTCCACCCTTCCCCGTTTTTTCTGTAAACTTATGATGATACAACTCTCCCCTTATATACCTCAAATGTCTCATACTTGTATTTAAAACAAAAAAAAACATACACAAAATGATTAATTCTGTAAATTAGTCTGGCGCTGGGAACAATGAATTAAAGTGATGAGTCGCTTCAAGGACCCATTTTTGGCTGACACGTAATTTTGACAAAGAGGTTGTCAGTTATTGTTGTGTATACTCATGCTCCTCTCATGGTTTCACTAGGACAAGGCTATCAGCTATAATATAGAGACTTGTATCTGCTATACAGCTCTGTAACTGTCAAGATTATTAAATCAGGTGTGGAAATTATCTTTGTTCCACTCCTTTTGTCCAATTAAATGCCTCCTCTGAATTATATTGTTATTATTGCAGCCGGAGCTCAAGAAACATGACCCACACCTTCCGTTTAGGATATGAATCTGCTTTAATCACAGTAAATTACATTCCAATAGAACTTTTTAATCACATGACTATTCTATCACTACATGATTGGTTAATTGGTGGTCGCTAAGAGACAAGTTATAATTTGCATGTACGTATGAAGCATTAGCTGACATGACACGTTCCCAAACGCTCTGTATTATCTGGGGGGAGGAGGAAGGCCTTGAATTTCTTGCTTCTAGCAGACACCGCATCTGTCTCAAGGTAAGCTGCGTGAAAGATATCTGATAGTTCGATAAGGATGTATAGCAGTGAAAACAGTTGAACAAGCTATCTGATGAGCTTAATAAGAATGTATTGAGAAACAGACTTTTGATGTTTTTTCCTTAAATTACCAACTTGACAGTCCCCCCTAAAAAAATCAAAATTTGTTCTAACGCTCCCCCCCCTAGAGCGGGAATGGTGTTTTGTTTGCTCTTCCCTAAACGAACAAGAATGGGAAAAAGGTCACTCTCCTTAGACAGCAGGATGAACAGGTGGAGCGGGTGTTGAACCCGATGAACCACTGTCAGGCTTGCTCCAAGGGGCGTAACCAAGCAACCCCCGGGCCTCCCTCGCAGAGCCTTTGAGGGGTTAGGATGAAGTTGACCAACGACCGCCAGGTGCCACCTCAGAGCAGTCCCCGGCAGAGGCATCTATGAATTGTTTACAATCTCATAACCCTCAATGATTCTGGAAAGTCATGATGGAGGTGGCGTTTAATTGTTCAGCTAAGTAAGTGATTCAAACCCTGCTTTGACCTGCTCCCTAGATTTGAATTCATCAGGCACCCCCCTTGATTGTCCCTCTTGCATTTTTACACAAATCCAGACTAGACAAACACATGAAAGAATAAGGGAAAAGTTCATGATGACTTATTGACAGTAACTTTCTTGCAGTGTGAAGCATGCACCCAGGTGGGTCTTCCTTCAAGTTTCACTGGGACACCAGGAGTACTTTTTATGGTCAAATCTGGGCTCCAGAGAATCTCAAACGTGTTTCTGCACCCACACAAAGTCACCAGATCATAGCTTTTATCAGAGTCTGGATCTGGAATGGAGGAGAACACTATGGCATGGATTAGTTTCAATTCATTACACAGATTTATAACATATTTTACAAGGCTATCATTCCCTGCACTCAACTGCTATGTGTGAAACCTCCCTAATCTGGGCGGACCTGAGAATACTATCTCCTGAGGAGTGAGAGCAGTGGGCTGTCTGGGGGTATTTCTGACAGAATGGAGTGCAATTTGGGGAGGATCTCAGGCCAGGGAAGAGATGTTTCTTTGCTAGCTTTCAGAATCTTGTTTTTCAGAGTGGGCGTTCATTTTTTTCCACTTTTCTGCTGAATTTAAGCTGGTAGGGGGGTGTGCAGGCCGAGGTCAGCTCCTACTAGTTTCCAATGTCTCTGGTTACTTCTGCAGTTTAAGGCAAGTCCTTGATCAATTCAATAACCTCAGGGATCCCAAATCTGCAATCAAATTTAGTCAATAGTTTCTTCATGGTGATTCTGGCAGTTATGTTGGTAAATGGGTAGACTTCAGGCCATCCTGAGAACATATCTACCACCACTACTTGTACTTTCCACTCTTGGGTAATTCAATGTGTTCAATCCGGATCCGCTGGAGAGGATATAGTGTTTAGCCAAATGCTTACTTGGTGTTGGCATCAGTCCTCCTGGGTTACAAGTATTGTATATTTCACAACTTCTAGCATAGCTAATTTCCGTGGAAAATGAAGATTCTGAGTGCTAGGTATATCTTGTTGATTGAAGAAATCATCTGGTTAGTTCCTCTGTGGGTAGTATCATGAGCCCATTGTACTAAACAGTGGAAAATAAGGCCCTTGGTAAAACAAAGTCTATTGTCTTTCCTCTAGAAATCCCATCTTGGTGTAATCTTGCTCCCAATTCCTCCCAACTTTTCCTTTCCTTTGGGCTTATTCGAGTTTGAAATTGTCTCGACAGGTTGACACCTGGATCAATGCATCTTGTCCTTGGTTCCTCTCGTCTTGTTCCCCTCTATTCTGTCCTTCTTCTTTCTTCTTCTCACCTTCTTCTTTCGTTCGTTCTTCTTCTCACCTGCTTCTTTCCTTCTTTGTTGTCACATTCTGCTTCTTTCTTCTCACATTCTCCTTCATTCTTCTCACATTCTCCTTCTTTCTTCTCACATTCTCCTTCTTTCTTTCTCTGCTCTGGTCAGCACATAAACAGCCACTCCTGCTTCCTCTCGAATCTCTGGGAAAGAGAGCTGTTGGCCTTTGCAGCCCCAAGTCTGCTTGTAGGTGCCTTCTACTTACACTGTCTCTATTCTTCCATGGGCTTTAGTCTTCAAAACGGCCACTTGAGCTGGCAATTGGAGAGCATGCATCAGAGTCCCGAATGGCTTTTTGATTCTTGATGGGCGTTCCCACTAGCTGTCTGGAAACCTCGCAGGGCCCACTTCAGGCCAAAGTCATAGGCTACTCCGTACATGTAGGCTGTCGGTGTATATGTTAATGGTCTTCTCTTCGGCGAGCTTACAAGCTTCCGTTACAGCCCAGAGTTCAACTTCTTTGGCCTGGCATTCTCGAAGGTAAAGATGCAGCCTTCACGGTTTCTTGCAAGGTAACCACAGCACATCCTTTTATGGAACGTCCCCTTTATCATCCGCATTCCCGGATCCATCTGTGAAGAAGACATAGTCTGAGTTCCCAACTTGGATGTAGCGACAGTAGGAAGAAAGGGAGGTTTCAGCCTCCATTTGTTCAAGGTAGTCATGAAGAGGTTCATCCGCGGCAGTCTGGTCTTCATCTGTGGTAGACTGATCTTCATCTTCATCTTCCCCCCTTGAGAGAGGAAGCAGAGTGGCTGGGTTGAGAGTAGTACATCTCTTCAAAGTGACATTTTCAGGCATCAATAATGGGCATTGTATACGGAGATGGCGCTGTTTACTGAGATGAGGTTGCTGCGACTGTTTCAGGATCCCTTGTAAATCATGAGGAGCCAAAACATTGACCGGATGGCCTAAAATGTTGTCTTGATGTTTTTTTTTGTTTTTTTTTTCAAGAAGAACATGTGCAGCAATCATAGCTCTGAGGCAAGTAGGGACAGTTCGTGCAACAGGATCTAACTTGCAAGAATAGTATCCAAGAGGTCTCATACGCTCTCCATGTTTTTGTGTCAGGACTTCTGAAGCTTGGCCATAGTCTTCAAAATAGGAAGAAGTTGAATGGCTGTGAGTAGTCCGGGATTCCCAGAGCCGGAGCTTGTAAGATAAGTTTTTTTTTTTTTTAGGCTTTGAAAACACTCTTGTGCCTCAAGTGAGAGTTCATTGGTGTAACCAATTTTCTTTGAAAGAATCGTATAAAACTTGCATAAGACTGGAGGCATTGGGTATCCATTGACGACATTAAAGGGAATCTGTCATCAAATTTTATTTATTTCTTTTTTTGATGAAATATTATGTGCACATTTTTGTTTAAATTTTTAGTATATTTTTTTTATTTCATTCAATTTGTGGTAAATATTAAAAAATGCATAATAATTTTCAAGGTTTCCCACTCTTAGCCACCAGAGGGAGCACATCCAAGAAAAAAAAAGAGTTTTTCTCATGTACAAAGATCAAAGAATTTTCGTCTTGCTGTGAAAGTGGGGCTGGTCTGGTGGTGACCTCACAAGCCTCACCCTCCCCTGTGTGCATAAGGAGGGGGAGGTGGATTGTAGACATTTTGCTGGTGACTGAGGAAACCATACAAAGCTGCTATGTATCCATAGCTGAAAAAGGAATAATCAGAGTGAGTATGTGATTACATTTAGGGTCTGTTCACTCGGCATCTCTGACTCTGTTACATACGCTTTTGGATATGTGTTTGGGTCCGTCTTTCAATCCCCAGACGGACCTAAGCACTTTATCTAATAAATAGCAGTGTGATTATACATTGCAGTTTATTAGAAACACGCATCGGCGTTCAGACGAGTGATCTCTGATGTGCGTCTCACTGTGTCTTTCGGATCCGTTCCATGAAGTGACATATCAATTCTTGGTCCAAAAGACGCATCCCACACGGTTTCAAACACCCCCCAGCTTCGCTTTTCTCCGAAAGACGCTGCATTTTTGGGGGCACTTTTCAGATCAACACCGATTTC
>JAODAL010027175.1:0-55392 GCA_025379985.1 Phyllomedusa bahiana | reverse complement strand
AGGGGGGCACCGGAATCGGGAGGGTCTCGAATAAGTACATCAGCTTCGGCAAAACTGACATCTTTATAGCGGCAATGCGGCCAAAGAGGGACAGCGCCAGTTTATTCCAATGATCTAGTAGGTGTTTAATCTCTAATATAAGTTTTGGAAAGTTATGCTTGAAAAGCGAGGAGTACCACGGAGTCAAAAAAATCCCTAGATATTTTAGGCTATCCGTCTTTCATCGGTAGTTATAGTTTGCTTTAAGCCGGGCGACTACAGTATCAGAGATGCCTATAGGCAATGCTTCTGTTTTAGAGGTGTTTATCTAAACCTGATAGAATACTAAATCGACCCAGGAGAGAGTGTAAGTTTGGTAGTGTAACTGCCAGGTTAGTAAGGGTTAACAGGACATCATCCGCATATAGCGAGATTTTAAATTCTTTTTCTTTGACCATAACACCCGTAATGTCTGGGGATAATCTAATCGCCGCTGCCAAAGGCTCAATGGATAGGGCAAATAGCAAGGGGGTAAGAGGACAACCTTGTCTAGTACCATTTCAAATGGATATTCTTGGAGCCATAGCATGGGGTAATCTAATAATAGCAGATGGATTAGAATAGATCCCCCGGAGTGCGGTGACAAAAGAGCCACTGATCCCAAACGCCTGTAGGGTATGAAACATGAACGACCAATTAAGATGGTCAAATGCTTTTTCAGCATCAAGACTTTAAAGAAGCATAGATTCCCCTCTTTTGTTTACAATGTCGATGAGATCAATGGCTCTTCTGGTGTTGTCACCTCCCTGCCAGCATGGTATAAACCCTACCTGATCCTTATTAACCAAATACGGTAGATGAAGGGAGAGTCTATTGGCCAAAATTTTAGTGAAAATCTTTATATCTGCATTCAGTAATGCTATGGGCCTGTAGTTACCGCACTCTAGGGGATCTCCACCCGATTTAGGTATTAATGTAATGTATGAGTGCAGCATGGTTTCCGGAATGGGGGAGCTCTGTAGAAAGGAATTATATAGGACTATCATGTCCGGGACCAATTGGGGCTGGAAGATCTGGTAATATAAGTAAGTGAGCCCATCTGGGCCTGGTGCTTTTCCTGAGGGGAGATTCTTAATGGTATCTAAGATTTCCTCTGCTGTGATAGGAGCATTTAAAGAGCTTAGAGCCTCTGAAGAGAGACTTGGAAGCCTGCATGAGCTCAGAAATTCCTTTAATAGTCTGTCACGTTCCACACTATCCGTGGGCAAGGTGTCCGTGATGTTGTAAAGGTTCATAAAAAAGGAGTGGAAAATATCCGCAATAGTTTGTGGATCATAGATTGGCACCCCCACATTATTCCTCACTACATGTGAAGTAATACGTTCCGTGTCATCCCGTAACCTCTTAGCCAGGAGAGTATGCGCTTTATTAGCTTTTTCATAATATTTGCGTTTCGTAAATGCCAACAAATTTTCAGCTCCGTGCAGAGCTAAGCTCTTCAGTTTAGCTCTTAAAAGCACTATTCTTCTCAAGATAGTTTTACTAGGATTCAATGCTAGTCTGCCCTCCATTTGCCTAAGTTCCGCAGAGTATTCCTTCCATTTTGTCTGCCTATCCCTGTTTAACCGAGTGCCCAGCGCTATGCACTGGCCTCGGAACATGGCTTTATGGGCCTCCCAGAGAATAGCAGATGAGGATACCGAGCCCGAATTAACCTCAAAGTATTCTCCAAGGTGCTTTCTCAACTCCTCCCTGTGTATTGGATTCTTAAGTAGGGACTCATTAAGTCTCCAATGACAGACCCGGGTTGCAGAACCTGAGGTCCTACGGGTCAGACTCACTGGGGCGTGGTCAGACCATGTTATAGTTACGATATCTGCAGATTCCATCATTCTGAGGGCCAGAATGTTTCCAAAGATGTAATCAAGCCTGGAATGAGACTGGTATGGGTTAAAGAAAAAGGAAAAAACCTTTTCTGAGGGATGCCTAATCCTCCAGAGATCGAAAAGGCTAAACCTACGAATAAGCTGTCTGAATCCCTTGGATTGATTATGTTGGGCCGTGGTGTGGGCGAACGCTTCAACGAAAGTTTGTCATATAGGTCTGAAAAATTAAAATCTCCCCCTACTATAACAGCGGAGGGAGGGAAGCGGGATAATTTGTTTAATAGTTGTTTCAGGAAAGTTAGTTGACCTACGTTGGGGGCATAAACATTGCACAATAGTATGGGGGAGCCTCCCAATGTACCCTCCAGAATCACATAACGACCACCGGGATCTGTAAGGGAGCTGGTTATCAAGATGGGGCATGTTTTGGAGAGTAGAATGGCTACTCCTGCCTTTTTTTTGTCTTGGGACGCTATACAACTGATTGGGTACAATTGTTTAAGAAAGTTAAAGTTCCCTTCCCTGTTAAAATGCGTTTCCTGGACAAACACCAGATCTGGTCTATTAGATTTGAGGTCAGCATATAAAAGTTTCCTTTTCAAGTTGGAGTTTAATCCCTTGACATTTAGAGAGTATACCTTAACCATTAGAATCCCATTGGTAGCTACTAATGACTATATCCCACAGCAGATCTCGTGCCACTACAAGGTGGAGAAGGGAAACAAAGGGGAGAAGAAGGGGTTTCACAGGACAGACAAACAGACTATAGAACAAATATAGTCGTAGTTGAGCATCAAGGCTTCTCATGCCTTGAGGAGGTATCCAACTCCTTAGGAAACCAGAAATAAAATAAAAACCGTGATTCCTTCCGTCTAATGACAGGAGGATAGTCTATGTAATTAGAGAGGTCACCTCGGGGGTGTAACACCAAATGGACCAAGTATTGGACCACAAATCCCAGGAAACCCGGGAGAACTCGTTGCTTTAAGAATTTGAAGTAAAACTTAGATAAAGATAAACATCTATGAAATCTGGTTTAGAAAGGAGTAAGTGAATTATTTCCAAAGATCCCATAGAACATTACAAGACTTATGAGGGGGGTAATCCTCATATACTATAAAATTAACATGTTATGGTTTACTCCACTCCTGAGATTGCGTGTGAGTGTCAATCATTCTACTCCAAGTTGTATAACCTTTCTGGTGGCCGACCCCCTCCGCCCTCTTCAAGGAGGGAACCCCCCTCCCCGTTTCCGACTCTCTCGGACGATGTCATCCGACAACTGAAAGACCCTTTTTCGGCAGAGGAGCTGGAAATGGCCATTGGGGATCTTCCTAGTGGAAAAAGTCCGGGGCCAGACGGATTTACTAGCAAATTTTTCCAAGCCTTGCTTCACCCCCTTTCCCCAGTCCTTTTGAATGCCTTCAACGATGTCTCTGCCTCTTCTCCCTTCCCCAGGGAAACCTCTACGGCCCATATCACAGTGTTGCCCAAACCGGGCAAGGACCCGCAGGTCTGTGGTAGCTATAGGCCGATTTCCCTTCTCAATGTGGACCTTAAAATTTACGCCAAATTGTTGGCGAATCGGCTCAACCCACTTTTGCCAGCCTTGATTCACCCGGATCAGGTTGGCTTTACCCCGGGTCGAGAGGCTAGAGACAATACGTTGAAGACATTGGATGTTATTCACTATGCCCAGGCGCATGGGGAACCCTTAATGATCCTGTCTCTCGATGCTGAAAAAGCCTTCGACAGGATCTCATGGGACTCCCTGTCCGACACCCTTAAGCATATAGGACTGGGTCCCATCTTCACTGCCAAAATATTAGCGCTTTACCACAATCCATCAGCAAGAATTAAAATTAACGGTGCATTATCAGACCCTGTAGATATACGGAATGGGACTAGGCAGGGCTGCCCCCTGTCGCCACTACTATATGTCTTGGTCATGGAGCATTTGATGGCCGCCGTGCGGTCCAACCCGGACATCAGGGGCATATCAATTGGAGGGCAGGAGCTTAAATGTTCGGCCTTCGCAGACGATCTGTTACTTTATCTGAAGGATCCTTTTATATCCCTCCCTTCCCTGCTGTCCGAGTTGGATAAATTTAGTTTATGGTCCAATTACAAAATTAATTACTCCAAATCGGAAGCCTTGAACATATCTCTTGACCAGTCCACTGTCCGGACCATTAAATCTAATTTCTCATTCTCTTGGCCTGAGAGGGAGATTTCGTACTTGGGGGTCAAAATTCCTAAAGATTTGTCCCGCCTGTATGAGTGCAATTTCCACCCTTTGCTGGTTGATATCTCTCGGTGTCTGGGGACATGGGGACAGGGGGACTTCTCGTGGTTTGGCAGAGTGAACGTTATTAAAATGTCCATTCTCCCGAAATTGCTATATTTGTTCCAGACGGTCCCGATTTCCCTGCCCTCTTCTTTCTGGGTTAAGCTTCAGCGTTGTTTCTCCGAGTTCATATGGTGCTCTCGCCGCCCGAGACTTAGAAGGGAACTGTTGTCCAGGCCAAAAGTGGAGGGGGGTGTGGGATTGCCGGACTGCAGGGTCTATTACCTGGCAGCTGCTTATGCTAGGTTTTTGGATTTGGTTCATAGTCCTCAGGACAAGCTCTGGGTGGGCGTTGCGCAGACGGTATCTCCCCAGGCGATAGTCTCCCTTCCGTGGGCCCAGAGCCTTCTGACTCGTGATCCCAAAGCCCTGTCTTTTAGTACAGCCCACACGTTCTCTATAATAATGAAAGCTAAGGCCCCGGCCCCTTTATTGGATTTAGCTGGCCCCCTTTTCCCCATTTCCGATAACCATTTATTTCCCCCGGGCGCCTCTGGACAGTCATTTCTGGGGAGCTCTAAATGTCGGCCTCTCCTCACAGTGCAGGCACACAACAGGGGTGTCCTGCTGCCCCTAGCGGCTTTGGTTCGGGATCACCTTCCATCTGATAGGCATAGGTTCGAGTACTTGCAGCTTCGGCACTTCTTTACTGCTACTGTTAAAAGAAGAGTCTCTTTTAGAGCGCTTTCTCCATTTGAGGAACTATGTGTCGCTCCGTCGCTCCCCAGGCATCTGATCTCCCTGCTATACCGGTGGCTAATCTCATCCACCTGCCAGGATCTCCCTCATTTTTGTAAGGCCTGGGAAAAAGAGCTGCAGAGGACTTTCACGGTTGATCAGTGGAGAAAGTGCTTTTTTCTCACTCACAAGGCAGTGACAGCTTCCAAAGCGCAGGAAACAAGCTTCAAGATCTTGTCCAGGTGGTACAGGGTCCCAACTTTGCTCAATAAGTGGTTTCCCAGTGTGCCGGACACCTGCTGGAGGTGCAATTTGGAGACTGGTTCCATGTCTCATATTTGGTGGGGGTGTTCGGCCCTGCAGCCATTTTGGAGGAAAGTCCTCCAGGCAATCTCGGATTGCTGTGGAGCTTCTATTCGGAATGCCCAGAAGCAGTCCTTTTGTTTATGTTTCCCTTCTCGCAATCCTCTTACAAGAAATCCCTTACCCGACATCTCCTACAGGCAGCTAAGACGGTGATCCCTCGCCGCTGGCGTCAACCCTTCGCACCGTCCATTGCCGACTGGGTGGAAGAGGTGTCCTCTATTCATTGCATGGAGGAGTTGATCGCCCACAGCCCCGAGGAGATTATTAGGGTCCAACATACATGGCGGCCATGGACCCTTTATCAATCCTCCAGGGACTTTCAGGCTATTTTGGGGTAGGAGCCCATGATGATTGGGGCGTTCCTCTGACCTTGCGCTCTCCAAGTCTGTGGGGGGACTGGTTGTAAGGGTCAGGCCCTCGGCGATTGAAGTGTTTTCTGGTCAAACTCTTCCGTCGCGTGGCTTTTGGTGTGCGCTCCGTGCTTCTCTGGCGTCTGGTGGTGTGGACTTCCTCCCCCCCCCCCTTTATTTTCTCCCTCTTTCTTCTTTGTTTGATATGACCATTGTAGTTTTGAGACCACCTGGATCTGCAGATATTTAGCCTCTGTCTTCTGCGGAGGGGGGAGGAGCCTGTTGGGCTCTACCGCCCGGCTGAGGATACCATTTATGACTTTTCTATCTGTAGTCCCGTAACTCGGTGGTCATGGTGCTAAGGGCCCACCTGACTGTACTCTGCTCATTGCCTTATCTTTTGCATTGACACTGTAGTGCCTTTGTTCATTTTGTGGCTATGTAATTATTATAAGTTTATTGAAAACTGTTTAATAAAAATCCATTATACGAAAAAAATTAACATGTAATGCACATATTGGCACATAGCCTTCACAGGTCTGAGAACTCCTGTCAGAATAGAAAAAACCTCACTCGAAGTAAGCAATCCACTAAAACCAAAGAAAAGTATAGCAAACATTGCAACTTGGGCATTTGAAAATTATTCCTGAGAACTTGAGGTACCCGCAGCCACTCATTACCAGTGTATATCATTGACTCAGGAGTAAAAACAATGGAGACCTAATCTCCTATAATCAAAAGCAGAAGAGTCACCTGTATAAGGGAATCAAAAAAAAGGTAATGCTCCTCCCGTAACAGTAAGGCTCAAGTGTTAGGAGAAGAAGTATGTCTACTCCCCAATCATCCAGATTTTGGCGGAGTTGATTTCTTCCGCTTGGGCTGTGCTTTCTGCCACTCTGGAAGGGGGGCAGGATGGGGATTTTCCAGCTTCCAGTCCGTGAGCTTAGGCGGCAGGATCTCTAGGGCAGAGCAGAAATGTGGAAGGTCCTCAAAGGTACGTAGAGCTGCAGAGCGTCCATTCCTAGTAGCGTTTAAAGTAAAAGAAAAGCTACAGCGGTAAGGTATGGAATGTTCCTTTAGGACTTCTAGCAGGGGCTTAAGATGGCGATGCTTCTGAAGAGTTATCCATGAAAGATCAGGGAAGATCTGGATATCAGTCCCCTGGTATTGGAGAGACCCTCGGGACCTGGTCTTGTTCAATATTTGCTCTTTGACTTGAAACTCATGGATGCAACAGATTATGTCTCGTGGACGTGAGGGAGTTCCCTTAGGTTTAAGGGCTCTATGAGCTCTGTCCATTTTAATGGTGCTAGGGCCCGAGTCCCCCAAGACGGACCGGAAGATTCTGTCAAGAATTTGGAACACGTTTTCCTCCCCAGTGGCCTCCGGGACCCCCTAATCCTCAGGTTGTTCCGCCTTCCCCTATTGTCCAAATCCTCTACTTGTCGATTAGTCTCTCTCAGGAGTTTAGCCTGGGTAGCTACGGTTGATTGCAAGGAAGAGACATATTGCCGGGTGCAATCATGGGCGGTCTCAATAGATTCTACCCTCTCCGTCATATGTCCTAAATCCGCTCTGACCGATGCAAATTCTGCCCTGAAGGTCTCTTTAGCGTCCAGCATGAGATCTTTGAGGTAATTTTTAGTTGGAAGATCTTTAAGGAAGGATTGCCAGTCGGGGGTGGCACACGGATAGGGACCCGCCAAGACCTCATCCTCCATCACGAACTCCGAGGATGGGCTTCGACTCTGTAATGGTATAGTATCGTCAGCCATCTCAGATAGTCCTGTCTCAGTATCGTTCAATGGACCCGGGGCAGCCCCAGTGTTAATAAACAAGGTCTCAACAGGTGATGGGCACCCTTCTTTGTGTTGTCTTTTAAGGGACATACTGTGTGAGGCTGAGAGGAAGGGTGCAGAGGTGCCACAGGAGATTATTATGTTAGAATCAAGGTTTTCTGGAGAACAAGCGTCCAGCGGTATAGTGCAGTTATTAGGGTGCCACCCAGGGTGTGGGCTAGGATCTCCAGAAAGATGTAATTTTCTCCCTTGGAGTGACAGAGTGTGAGTGTCCAGCAATTTTGTCTCCTGAGAGCTATAGGTTAGAGGGTTACTGCAGCAATGTGATGCAATGTCCCAATCCGCACCCCCAGAGGGCCCTGGAGCTGTTTGCAATGTCTGATGCAGCACCTTTCTATCCTGTGGCAGATCACTGGGCACCGGAGAATAATAGCCCAGGGGAGAGGAAAAGTCCGAAGGCTCCGAGGGGTTCAGGGCCGGGTAAGGAGTCAGGGGTCTCTGGCAAGTACCTGTCTCCCTCGTTCCCGCCGCCTGCAGTGTTCTGCGGCTCCGCCAGTTACAGCTCCTGTGTCCTGTATCCTCCGCTCGTCGGGTCCTCATCCGTCCACTTCCCAGACGCTCAGTCCGCCAGCGGGACCTCTGAGGTAGAGGAGAGGGGCCCGCATCCTCCGCAGCACACCACGGTGCACAAGAGGGTGCTCGGCAGTCTGGTGGGCTGCAGTTAGCGTTGGCGGGAGCAGCTGCATTTTCCGGGTTAGGCCGCAGCTCCCCCGGTCTCGTGGAGCGCGGCGAAAAATAGTTAAAAAGCGAAGTCTGTCTCTCGGAGCGGGTCCCCCGTGTCTGAGGTATATGGAGATCGTCTCTGCTTCAGCTGTGCCAGGATGTTGCAGGATTGCCCCCTTGTTCAGCAACGATCCTCCGGAGCTCTAAGCTCAAGCGGTCATTTTGGTCAGCGTCCAGGCCACGCCCCCATAAATATTGTTTTACACAATAAAAACACTTCAACATAACATTGCCATAATCATATCAACCCACAGAGTAAAACTAACTTGTCACGTATACTGCATGGTGAGTGCGGTTAAAAATAAAAAATTACTAGGATTGCAGTATTTTCTTAAAACTGCCTTCCAAATAACAGATTTAAAACCAATCAAAAATCTGTGTCCCCCTAAAAATTATAACAATAAAAACTTAAACTTATCCCGCAAAAAACAAGCCCTTGTAAACAGAAAAATATCACGATGCAAAAACGTGATTTCCTTTTCGAATAAAAGTATTTTTATTGTGTAAAAGCAGTAAGACATAAAAACAATATACAAATTAGGTATCACTGTAATCACATAGACCTGCTGAGTAAAGCTAGCATATCATTTATACCGCAGTGACCACTGTAAAAAATAAACACTACCAGGATTGCTGTATTTTGTTCAAAATGCATCACAAAAACCTTAATAAAAAGTGATCAAAGTGTCATGTGCATCCCATAATTGTACCAATAAAAACATAACTAATCCCTCCAAAAACAAGCCTACAATCAGCCCAGAATACGGAAAAATAAAAAAGTTATTGCTGTCAGTATAGTACAACATAAAAACACAATTTTTTAGACATATTTCTATTGTGTAATAAAACTATATTATGCGGGTCGTTATAATTGCAATGAAATAAATTTTATAAAGTTATTGTGTAATTTATACCGCATGGCAAACGCTGTAAAATTGAAACCCAAAAAAACAATAATGGAACTGCATTTTTCCCCCCCATTATCATGGCCCAATACTAAAAAAACTATGGAACATCTGTGTGCCCAAAATGTACAATACACCCCTAGATGGATCCATGAGGGGTGTTGAATCCAAAATGGGGTGACATCTGGAAGATTTCAACTGTCCTGGTACTGTGGGGGTTTGCAAATGTGACATGACCCCACCAAAATCTGCGTTCCAAAAGCCAAATAGCGCTTCCTCCCTTTTATGCCCGGCCATGTGCCCAAACAGCAGTTTAAATCCAGATATAGGGTATTGCCGAACTTGGAAGAAATTGCGGCAGAACATTTGGGGTGCTTTTTTTCCAGGATTCTTTGTAAAAATTAAAAATTTGCCTAAATAAAATAGTGTTCTTGTGAATAATGGATAAAAATTGAAAATCTGCAAAAAAAAGTGAAATTTTTAAATTTCACCTCCACTTTGCTTTAATTCCTGTGAAACACCCAATGGGTTAATAAACTTCTTAAAAGCTGTTTTGAATACTTTAAGGGGAGTAGTTTCTTAAATGGAGTCATTTATGGGGGTATATAACATACAGGTTGATCAAAGCCACAGCAGAACTGGACTGGTTCCTAAAAAAAAATGTATATTGCAAGTATTTATGTGAAAAAAATACTACACAATTTCTAAGCCCCCTAATGTCCAAAAACAAACACAAAAAATATTTATAATAAGGAGCCAACATACAGTAGACATATGGTAGATGCTACCATAGTTATAAACTATTTTGAGTGGAATAACTGTCTTACACACAGACATTTTAGAAGTATGAAAATGGTAAATTTTTCATGATACTTTGATATTTTTCACAAATAAACAAGGATTTTTTGGGCCAAAATTTCTTACTAACTTAAGGCAAAATGTGTCATGAGAAAACAGTCTCTGAATCACATGGATAGGTAAAAGTGTCAAAAAGTTATTCCCACATAAAATGACACAGATTTCAAAAATTTGACTCTGTCAGAAAGGCCAAAACTGGCTGTGGCGGTAAGGAGTTAAACTCCTCATCTGATGAGGTTGAAGATATGGGAGCAGTAGCACTGGCAAGTCCCAATTCCTCTTGCTCTTGTCTCTGCATTGAACTAACTGGACCAATTTATTATATATTTTGGGAGTCGGTCCATTTTAGAATGACTGACTCCAAAACCCTGTCTTCTACTATTATGGATTTTACATTGAGCTACCAGGTCTTCAAATGGTCTATCCAAAGGTTTATCTTCACTAGATTGATAAACGGCAGAGGCATACAGTCATGGCCAAAAGTTTTGAGAATGATACAAATGTTAATTTTTACAAAGTCTACTGCATCAGGTTTTATAATGGCAATTTGCATATACTCCAGAATGTTATAAAGAGTGATCAGCTGAACAGCAATTAATTGCAAATTTCAATAGTTGCCTAGAAAATGAACTTATTCCCCCAAAACACATTTCAACTTCATTGCAGGCCTGCCTTAAAAGGTCAGCTAACATCGTTTCAGTGATTGCTCCATTAACACAGGTGTGGGTGTTGATGAGGACAGGGCTGGAGATCAATCTGTCATGATTAAGTAAGAATCACACTACTGGACACTTTAAAAGGAGGCTGGTGCTTGGCTTCATTGTTTCTCTTCTGTTAACCATGGTTATCTCTAAAGAAACACGTGCAGTCATCATTGCACTGCACAAACCTGGCCTAACAGGGAAGAGTAACGCAGCTAGAAAGATTGCACCTCAGTCAACAATCTATCGCATTATCAAGGAATTCAAGGAGAGAGGTTCCATTGGTGCCAAAAAGGCTCCAGGGCGCCCAAGAAAGACCAGCAAGCGCCAGGACCGTGCAGAGCTTGCTCAGGAATGGCAGCAGGCAGGTGTGAGTGCATCTGCACGCACTGTGAGGCGGAGACTCATGGAGCAAGGCCCGGTGTCAAGGAGGGCAGCAAAGAAGCCACTTCCCTCCAGAAAAAACATCAGGGACAGACTGATATTCTGCCAAAGGTACAGGGAGTGGACTGCTGAGGACTGGGGTAAAGTCATTTTCTCAGATGAATCCCCTTTCCGAATGTTTGGAACATCTGGAAAACAGCTTGTTTGGAGAAGACAAGGTGAGCGATACCACCAGTCTTGTCTCATGCCAACTGTAAAGCATCCAGAAACCATTCATGTGTGGGCTTGCTTCTCAGCCAAGGGAATCGGCTCTTTAACAGTCTTGCCTAAAAACACATCCATGAATAAAGAATGGTACCAGAATGTCCTCCAAGAGCAGCTTCTTCCAACCGTCCAAGAGCAGTTTGGTGATCAACAATGCCTTTTCCAGCATGATGGAGCACCTTGCCATAAAGCAAAAGTGATAACTAATTGGCTCAGGGAACAAAACATAGAGATTTTGGGTCCATGGCCTGAAAACTCCCCAGATCTTAATCCCATTGAGAACTTGTGGTCAATCATCAAGAGACAGGTGGACAAACAAAAACCAACAAATTGTGACAAAATGCAAGCATTGGTTGTGCAGGAATGGACTGCTATCAGTCAGGATTTGGTGCAGACGTTGATTGAGAGCATGCCAGGGAGAATTGCAGAGGTCCTGAAGAAGAAGGGTCAACACTGCAAATATTGACTTGCTGCATTAACTCATTCTAACTGTCAATAAAAGCTTTTGTTAATCATAATATGATTGCACTTGTATTTCTGTATGTGATAAAAACATCTGACAAACACATAAAAACCAGAGGGCAACAGATCATGTGAAAATATAATATTTGTGTCATTCTCAAAACTTTTGGCCATGATTGTACTTCTTAAAGGGGTTTCCTCACTACAAGGATTGCTTTTTATGTTAAAGATCTTGCAAAAATAAGTCACTTTGCAATATGTGTCCATTAACAGTATGCTACCTATTCCTAGTATTCCTGTATGGGCTGCATCAGCTCCTCAGATCGCTATAGCTACAGACCCGTTTAATCTCTCATGATAGGCTGCCAGCACTGGTTGCTATAGCTACAGACCTGTCTTCTTTTTTTTTGATCAACTGTATTTTTATTAAAGAAAATAACAGATTGTAGAGCATATTTTCTGAACAACTTGTATACAAAAGTCCAGACGGCGTAGTACCATAGTGGTTACTGTTAACATAAAATGCTGAGTACTTAACCATTAGTAAGCATCCTAAAAAGTTCAGACATAACAGGTAACTACATTCTATGAATCGAGAGTAGCTCAGACATGGTCAGACAATGTCTAGACGTGGGAGCTCTCAGTGTCTTCTTAGAGATAGGAAAAAATTAGGATAAAGAACCAAGGACAGGTAAAACCGAAAAAGACATAGACAAGACACAACAAGGGTTAGGGATTGAGACGTGGGTGGGGTGACAATTTGGTATCTGAGCATTAACTGCTTCTTATAGGATAATGTTGGCCTGCCTCATATAGGCTGTGATATGAGATAAGTGTCCCAGGGCTTCCAAATATCCCCGAAGTGCTCCAATTTATCACTGAGAAGGGCCGTGAGATATTCCATCTCACGTACCGCTCTAATACGCGAGATAAACTCCGGTATAGAGGGAGGATTCTGGCTTTTCCACTTTCTTGCTATAAGGCATTTGGCTGCTGTTAAAAGATAAAGTAGCAATCTGGACTGTTTGCGGTTGAGATTGCTTGGAGGGGCATTAAGTAGAAAAAGCATAGGTTCTAAGGGGATCCTTGCCCCCAATGCGTCTTCCAATATCTTCCGGACCTCCACCCAGAAAGACTTAATAAGGGGGCATTCCCAGAATATATGCGTCAGAGTACCTTTCTCTCTACGACATCTCCAGCATTTATCTGACACCGTGGGGTAAAAAGCATGGAGGAGAGAGGGGGGTGTGGTACCAGAACATCAGGAGTTTTATCTGGTTTTCTTTATGTGTAATGCAGGAGGATGAGGCGTGGGCCTGTTTCCATATTGTTTGCCATGTTTCTAATGAGATGGGAGTGTCTAGGTAGGATTCACATTTCCTCATATAGGTGTGGTCAGGCTTCTCTGAGGGATCCGGGATCATTAGGAGCTGATATATAGTGGAGATTAGTCCTTTAGTCGAAAGGTTGCCTCTACACAGTCTCTCAAAACTTGTGGGGATGGAAACTTCGTTTGTGGACAGGGACTTATTCAGAAAGTGACAAATCTTGAAATACGAGAAGTAGCTGTTAGCAGGCATATCGAAGTTTTCACGTATCACCTCAAAAGGAAGAATTCGTCTAGTTTTGTAATCCACCACATCAGCCAGTCTGAACAGGCGTCTCTCAAACCAAGGCTTAATATGTATGCCCTGGATACTGTCAGGTATCAGTGGCTGGAACAAGAATGACGTCATAGGCGAAAACCTCGAGCAAAGGTTAAATTTTTTATAGCAATCTTTCCATAACTTCCAGGTCAAAGCCATGGGGCCCAGCAGTGGCCCGTTCAGTTTGACATGAGAGGTGGACCAAAGGAGAGCATTACGATGGATGGGGGCCAACCAAAGCTTCTCTATCTCCATCCACCTGGCATATGCAAAAAGAGAGGACCACGCTGGTATCCTTCTGAGTTGTGCCGCCCAGTAGTATCTTAATACATTCGGGACAGATAAACCCCCCCTAGACTTCCCCGCTAGCAACACCGATTTAGGGATGCGGTGTCTCCCGTGGGCCCATATGAAATGTAAGAACACAGCTTGCAGGGTTCTCGGCTCACTACCCGGGACTGGAATAGGGAGCGTTTCGAATAGATACATAAGTTTCGGGAGAACTGCCATTTTGATGGCAGCAATCCTACCCATGAGTGAGATGGGCAGCGAGTACCACTTACTCAATAGTCTGTGGATCTCCAAGAGTTTGTTCGGGTAATTACGTGCGAACAATGTAGCATAGGATGTTGTCAAGTTAATGCCCAGGTATTTTAAGGAGTTTTTTTGCCAATTGAACTGAAAGTTTGCCCTAAATAACTCGAGTTCAGAGTGGGGGATGTTAAGAGGCAATGCCTCAGTCTTAGACTTGTTAACTTTGTATCCAGAGAAGGCACTAAATCGGTCAAGCAGGGACTGCAGGTTAGGCAAAGTAATGTGTAAATTGGTTAAGGTCAGTAAAATGTCGTCCGCATATAAGGACACTTTAAACTCTCTATCTCGCACCACTATCCCCAAAACATCCGGATGTAATCGTATGGCCGCCGCTAATGGCTCGATACAAAGGGCGAATACTAAAGGGGATAGGGGACACCCCTGCCTCGTCCCGTTTCTTATACGTAATAAAGGAGGGTGCGCGTGAGGAAGACGAATAGTGGCGGAGGGGACTGAGTAAAGCGCTCGAAGGGCATGTACAAAAGGGCCGTGGAAACTGAATTGATTTAGGGTTTCGAACATAAATTTCCAATTTAAGCGATCGAACGCTTTCTCAGCGTCGAGACTTAGGAGTAGGGCCGATTCCCCCCGTCTGTTCACAATATCTATCAGGTCTATCGCTCTTCTAGTATTGTCAGATCCCTGCCTGCACGGTACGAAGCCAACGTGATCTTTATTGATCAGTCCCGGCAGGAAAACCGCCAGGCGGTTGGTCAAGATTTTGGCGAAGATCTTGATGTCTGCATTTAGAAGAGCGATTGGTCGATAATTTGAGCAGTCTAGATGGTCTTTATTGGGTTTAGGGAGTAAAGTTATAAAGGAGTGGAGCATAGAGGAGGGCAACATGTCACCTTGTAAAACTGAATTAAACAACAACGTCATGTAGCCTTCTAATTGTGGGGCGTAAGTCTGGTAGTATAAATACGAGAAACCATCCGGTCCCGGGGCCTTACTAGATGGTAACTGTTTGAGGGTCTCTTTGAGTTCATCTGCTGTGATTGGGGCGTTAAGAGAGTTCAGATCTGTCTGAGACAAAGAAGGGAGGTTGCAAGAATTCAAAAATTCTTTTAGTGTTTCATTCCCAGAGGGTGGAGAGTCCGCCAAAGTATCTGGAAGATTGTAGAGATGTGAGTAGAAGGAGTGAAACAGCTGGGATACCTTTTTCGGGTCATACACCAGCGTGCCTTGTTTATCTCTAAGGCAGTATGCCGCTTTTGTAAGACTCTCCTCCCTGAGCATTTTAGCCAGCAGCGTGTGGGCTTTATTGGCCTTATTATAGTATTTTTGTCTAGTATATACCAACAGTTTCTCTGTTTTACCTATTTCTAGGTGTTTTATCTTGGCTCGCACTTCCACTATGTCTCGAAGTGTCCTCTTAATGGGGTTCACCGCTAGAGATGTTTCCAGAGATCTTTGACGTACTTTTAAGGCATTCATTTGTAATGCTGCATTTTTTTTTATACGAGACCCCAAAGCAATACACTGACCCCTGACAACCGCTTTGTGTGCTTCCCATAGCATGGCCGGGGAAGACACCGAGCTCTCGTTGAGGCGAAAGTAATCTGCAATAGCCTGGCGGATCTCCTCCCTATATTGGGGTTGTTTCAGCAGAGACTCATTCAACCGCCAATGACATTCTTTCGTGTTGGGTTTACCCAAATTCAGGCATCCCGACAAGGGGGCATGATCCGACCAGGTTATGGGATAAATCTCTGCCGTTGTCAACTGCCTCAGTACAGGTATGTTGCCAAAGAAGTAGTCTAAGTGGGAGTGGGAACTGTGGGGAGGTGAGTAATAAGTGTACATGCGCTCTGTGGGGTGGGCTATCCGCCACAAGTCATACAAAGCAAACTTCCTTATACACTTCTGAAACTCCCTGGAGAGAGTCCGCAATGAAGGCTGCAGAACTCGCCCATGGAGTTGGAGATTGTCCATTTCGTCCGAGAAAAAAGCATTGAAGTCGCCTCCAATTAGCAAGGGGCCCTGAGGGAGTTCTGTCAACTTTTTCAGCACTCTATGTAAGAATTTTATTTGTTGAGTGTTGGGGGCATAAACATTGCAAATCATGAGCTGAGAACCCTCATACAATCCATGTAGAATAAGATATCTCCCATGAGGATCAGTTATGGAATCTTGGACTTGAAAGGGACAGTGTTGAGAGAGTAAGATGGCTACACCCGCCTTTTTTGCATCAGTGTTTGACTGGTAAACTCTGGGGTACAAATGTTTAGCGAATGCAAAATTTCCATTTCTATCGAAGTGGGTCTCTTGCAGTAGGACAATACCGGCATGTGATTTTTTAAGGTCTGTCAGTAGCAACCTCCTTTTTATGTTAGAATTTAATCCTTTTACATTTAAAGAATATATATTAGCCATAGTGGTTATATTTAAAGAAGTGCTGATAAAGCGTAGTCAACTTACCCCTAGCCAACCAGGATAGCGCCATTCTGGGATGTAGGTCCGGAGCAGAGAAAGCACACCCATACAAGGACACAAAAGGGAAATGGGGAGACACGGATGTTAAACAATAAGAAAACGACATATTTAACGATCCAACGATCTACTAAGGCCTATATCACCTTAGAGAGGGAGCAAGAGGAAAGAAACTTCCTCAATTCTAACGGACTCCTAAAAAGAGAAGAGAAAAAAAAAAAAAAAAAAAAAGGAGAGGAGCCGAGTAAAACAAGAACCCTCCACAAAAAAAGAGAGGGGCTACGGGTCCAAAGCCCGCTCCAAAAGGTTCAGCGTCCGCCCTCCTTTGAGAAGGGGTGGGAGAGGTAAATACAAAGGGATGCTAAAAAGAAAAACAAAAAACCTCAGGAGACTATAACTTCCACTGCCTAAGTACCTATGGCATAAAAGGTCACTTAAAGGGGAGACAAAAATTAAGCAGAAATATAGCAAAAATAGAAAACTGAAAACTGGCGATAACATCATATAAGACTTAGACGTTTTAGGTAGGTTCGGTCATAAATGGCCGTAGGAGTTGTAGGACAAGAGGGGCCATAGACAGCCAATTCATCCGAGTCAGGTAGGTGCCTCCTGAGCACGTGGTGAGGTTCCAATGGGGAAGGCCTTTCCTGGGTGTCTTCTTCTCTTGTGCTGTACTAGACGCCAGATAGGTGGAGGAGAGGCGGGAGGGGCCGTGGCCTCCCAGTCGGAAACGTCTGGCGGCTTAATATTGAAAGTCGAGCAGAAAGCAGGCAGATCTTCGAAGGAGCGCAAGGTGGCCGAGCGCGTATTCTTGGAGGCAAATAGAGTGAAGGGGTATCCCCATCTGTATTGGATGCCTTGATCTTTGAGGAGGGTCAGCAAGGGGCGGAGATGACGCCGCCTCTGGAGGGTGATCCAGGAGACGTCTGGATATAGTTGGATAATGGAGCCCTCATATTCAATCTGTTTCTTTTCCCTTGCCTGAGCCATGATCTTCTCTTTTAATGGGAAAATATGCACACAACATACAATATCTCTGGGTTGTTGAGAGGATGATTTGGGTCTCAGCGCCCTATGCAGACGGTCAAATTTAATTGGTGTGGAGAGGGGGACCTCCAAAAACTTGTTAAAGATGGCTTCCAAGATAATTTGTAAGTTTTCAGCACCCTCTGGCTCCTGCAGGCCCCTAACCCTGATATTGTTTCGGCGCCCTCTATTGTCAATGTCCTCTAGATGTTTTCTAGTTTCCTTGAGCAGAGCCGCCTGTGAAGATGAGAAATGCTCTAGTTGGGAGACCGATCTTCGTGTTTCGTCATGTGCAGATTCTAATGAGTCAACTCTGTCTGTAACTTGGACCAAGTCTTGACGTAGCTGAGATATCTCTGATCTGCATGCTTCTTTCACTTCGGACAGCAGGCGCCTAAAATCCTTCTTAGTAGGTATATGTTTCAGATAACTGCGCCAATCTGCCCCGTCAGAGGCTGACCCATCATCTGAGGCCGACTCATCATGATGTGACCCCGCTGAGGCCCCCCAAGAACGTTCGGCCGCTGTCTGGTCTTCCATGTCCAGGTTATCATCCGAATGGTCCACTGGTGGATTAGTCCATTCCTGACTTTTAGGGCCTGGGTGCTGGGAGCTCTTTTTGGAGCTTGATTCTGCCTCTGACCCTTAGGAGGCATGTCGGGGAAATCAGGTTGTAGAGTGGTAGCTTGTGTCTCAAATGAAGGCAAAGGGTCACTTGACACGGCTAGAGGCACCTTACAGGCGCAAGTGATAAGGTCAGCAAAGGAGGGTGCAGCAGGGAGCGAGCAGTGGGCTGTTTCTCTAGTGAGAGGAATCCCACACTGTTCTTTCTCTTTGCTCAAAGG
Source organism: Phyllomedusa bahiana (assembly GCA_025379985.1). NCBI lineage: Eukaryota > Metazoa > Chordata > Amphibia > Anura > Hylidae > Phyllomedusa > Phyllomedusa bahiana. The sequence goes on along the minus strand of JAODAL010027175.1, from coordinate 37,086 downwards.
GCCAAAGCCGTAGTTAGTAGTGTTGGTGGTAAGCGCGGGAGAAGGCAGTCCAGGGGTAGTGCCGTATGGGTGTTGAACAGATCCCCTAATATGTAGTGGCCAAAGTGGGGTGTTCTGTCCCTGCACGCCTCCAAGCACAGGGTCGGGTCTCTGCTGAAAGAGTGGAGCCTGACTCGCTTCCACAGCAAAGGGGTTGCTGGGGCTCAAATATGGCTGGATCTTATCTGCACAGGGCTCCCCACGCGTTAATCTGCTTCCCCCCCCGGGATGTACTGACCGGGATCGCTGCGGGATCGCTGGTGCGGACTGTGTCCCGTTCGGCAGTTGCCACTGCTTGCAGGTTGTTGCGGGCAGGTTCTTCCGCAGAGCTCCGGGCTGCTGGCTGTCTGCCATGTCGCTGCAGCGAGGTAAGATGGCGCCCGCCGCGTGGTTGAACCCGGCCGCGCTGAGAGTCCACTAGACCGGGTGCGAAGTAGTCAGAGAGCCTCTTGCGTGGTATCGGTGGGTGAGGAGGCGCCTTAGCTGCAAGGGCCACCGATCTCCGTTTTGCTGGTGCCAGTTTTCGTGCTGTGTCCCCCTGAATTAGGCAGTGGAATCACGGAGCTCTTTGCTTAAGCTGCCATCTTCGCGGGCTTCCGGTCCCGCCCCTCCAGACCTGTCTTCTACTGCAGCCTAGTAGAAGACAGTAAACACACCCCTGAATTCAAAGTGAAACCAAGAAAACAAGACTGAGGTAACATGAATCAATGTAGTGAGACAACTCCTTTAATATACTTCTGCACAAGTTCTGCACAATATATGCAAAACAGAAATGGCAAAATAAATTCACCAATAACTATACAGACTTCGCACTAGACTGTAAGTTCTTATCAAAGGTTTAAACTTTGTGCAACACTTCTCCCACATGACTAACACATCAAAGCAAATTCAGTTGTACGGAGAAACAAGCAGTTTTCTTTTAACAAAGTACAACTTTACCTCAACTGTATATTACACTGCAACAATCTACACAACAGTAAACCAATAATTACACATACAATTTCCTATATGATGTCACAAACACATTTAGCTTCAGAATCTATAAATGTAACAAACTTAATACATCACCAAGGTTCCCTCTGTATCCAATCCAGGCTCTTCTGTTTCTTGATCTTCTGTCTTTAGAAATTTGGAGTAGAGCAGATTCTGTGTTTTTCTGGGGATTCTCTGTGGAAATTTAAATCACCCCAGTCCCATCTGGGGTGCCAAATGTAGAATCTCCTGGGTTTTTGGGTGCCTTAATAGCTGAACAAGAGCTGAATCTTTAAATCAGTGTTTCTCAACTCCAGTCCTCAAGACCCACCAACAGGCCAAGTTTTCAGTATTTCCTCAGTATTTCACAGGTAATATAATTATTGTCAGTGCATTCTGTTGGAGATCCTGACACAGGTGATGTAATTGTCAGTGCATTCTGTGGGAGATCCTGAAAACATGACCTGTTGGTGGGTCTTGAGGACTGGAGTTGAGAAACACTGCTTTAAAGGATTTATTACAAAGGATAATATAAACTCATCATACAAAAAAGGATAGCATAAGGGATAGAGGAAGAGGGAAAGAGATAGCAGTTGATAGATGGGGGGTATAGAGTAACCCTACCTAGGCCATGTTTGGCATCTTGAACATCACCACCAACCAACAGCACATCCTTGACATCCACAGAAAGTTTTAATAGGTCACTTCTTAACCAATAGGTTCTTAACAGTTCCACAGGAAAGCTTGTATAGGTCACATTGTCGTGGTTCCCCAGGTGTGTATTTGTCCAAAGTCAATCAGCCTGGTGGACATCCATTGTCTGTGGTTCCTGCCAGGAGATAGTGATATTGCCTTTTGGCATGATGTCCCTGGGATTATGGCAGTATCCATCGTTCATTCAACAAACAGGATTTATAACATGTGGTCTTTCAGAAGGGGGTTGCAGGTATCTAAAGGCATTTATGAGTTCATTACGAAGGCCACAACTTGATGTCTTGAGTCTACAATGTTGGGTCTCCCCAACAGTCATTGTTTATTGTTTAGTTTTTTATGCTGTTCACCATGTGAGATGAATAATGAGATAAATGTTACAGTTTTGATCATTACAGATGCAGCAATACCAATTATGCATAGATTGTATTTAATTTTTCCATACATAGGCATTTTGTTATGAAAAAATTGTGATTCTTTTTTATCTTACTTTAAATTTTTTTTTTGGTCTTTCCTTGACTTCCTGGGAACACAACGCAAGAGGTGCCAAAGACATGCAATAAAGCCACCTCCCTATAAAACCACTAACATGAAATCGTCACTGTGGCATTTAAGTGGTTAAACATCTCAGATCTGAGGTATATTTACTCCAATGGACACCCGAGCCCCTGCTTCATCCAGCACAAAGCACTGATGCCAGCTCATTTTTACCCCTCCGACAAGACGTATTGTGGTCCTTAAGGGGTTAACAAACAGCATGAAAGTGCACAAGGCAATGCAATGTCATATGGAGACTAAGGGTATGTTCAGGTGGCGTATATGTGCTGGGTGTTTTAGAAGTACGTGCTGGCCCCATTCACTTCTATTATCCCCGGCACATAAATGCCAAAAAAAGGTGATGACACTTATTTCACCCATTGTTCAATACATGTCGGGGAGATGGAGGCAAGTCATAGCTCTAAATGAGAGCTATGACTTATCGTAATTGCGAGGTGCATTATGGGTGTATTGCAGAGCAATTACATTGTGTGAACATCCCTAACAGAAAATAATGCTTGCAACAGAGTCACAATACCATAACCTGTTATACCTGCTCCAGCGGAATCCCTAATTCAGCCTTCAGCCGTCTCTGGGCAGCTCGTCGCACCCCTACCGCATCATCTTCCTCAGTCTCAGAGGGGGTGTTAAGTGGATGGCTGCAGCAGGTGCTTGAAAAACAACCTACATAGGATGAAAAATGCATCATTGTATAAGATCTCCAGACCACACACTCACTGTGCACATAATATCTTACTATAGTCATACCCTGCAGTATATTGTACTTGAGAGTAAGGATGTCCATTTAAACATGTGTTCCAAGAGTTGAAAATGCTTGATAGGAGAGGACAGAAAATAGAAAGGGGGAAAAAAAAAAAAACATTACTTCATAAACCCATTCGTCCAAACGCTGCTGCCAGTCCCAATGAACCCCGCCAATTATGTCACCGCACATTCACCACGTGACCCTGCAGCAGTTTTTGCTGGATACACCGTATCTGACCTCTGAGGCCAGTGATCGGCTGCAGGGAAGGCTGAACAGTAATGTATTTGGCCAGGATTACAGGGACCAGCAGCAGCACTCCAAGAACCAGGTGTAAAAAGTATGTTTTGGGGTTTATTTTCGATTATTTCCTAAATGAGCAATTTAAACTTTTGGAACAGCTCATTTTTTTTTGCCAAAATGACAGGTTCTTTTTAATAACAGACATCATACTTTGTTGCCCAATGGGGGTACTGCAGTTTTTCTCAATTCTAACCCCTAACTGGCCCTCCAAATTCATTGCTTTTTTCACACTCGGGAGAAACTGCACTATCATCAGTGGGTAACCAGCAATAACAAGATATAGGAGCACATTTATCAAGACAGTTGCATGTGTGCCAAAAATAATGTTGTACATGCTTTACACTACATTTATGCGTTTTATACAATTCTTTGTCACATCTGTCCCCTTGTCCGACAAAAGAGGTGTGGCCTTTTAAGAAAAGGGGCATAACTTAATGTGCAAAACTGTGTGCCAAAATTTTGCTGCAGTTAGTAGCACAAAGCAATCCAAATTAGAAAAGGTGTAAAGTTGGACTAGACAATTCGAAGATGCGCCAGATTTATGAACACTGATAAATATGCACATTGTAAGCCTGTCTAGTCCAAGTTCACACTGTCTAAAGGGGAGTTCACACTGTGGGTTTGGACGCCAATTCTGGGCGTGGATACCACATCCAGAATCAGCGGCAAATCAAATTTAAAGTGTTCTACACTGTACCCTATGTAAAATCAGTGTCATCGTTCAAACACCGCTGATTTGACACAATCATCATCATCATCAATTCTTTGAGGCATTTGAAGCACTGATAATAAAATATATGAGGCAGAAATCCGCCTTGGGCACGGAAACTCTGTTAATTTTCAATGAGGAAACAACGCTTTTTTTGGCAATGACAAAGTCAAAGTATTCATAAATTTGCCCAATGGTGTCAGTTCTACTGTTTTGGTGACATGACAGGTCCCCAAACTACCAATAAGGGACGCTCCATCACTGAGCACTACAGATACCACTACTCTGCAGAAGAACCCCACCAGCCAGCAAGTGATGGCATATGTCAGGGAAAAGCAATGGTCGATCATCATGGAAAAAATACCCCTTTATGGCTACAGCTCATTTGTGACAAATAATTCCCTGAAAGTTGTGGGAAAATTGTGGCATTACAGCGATGAGTGCGTGCTCTCTTCGTGTTTCCCAGTGAGATGAGTTGCTCATAAATTATCTCCTCCTCAGAAAAATCAAACATTGAGATCACACCTGAGTCACAGTAAAGCAAGATTTTCCCACAAGCTGAAGGTGCATATTAACTTGTCTAGGGGTATTAAGTTTAAATGTGAGGAACTTAAGCCCATGCACAGATGTACACACAGGAGAGGCCACAAATATAAAGTGAAAAGAACAAGGGTGCAACACCCTGCATACTTGTTACTAAATGCATGGGCTGATGGTTTATGGAGACTGCATTGCTTGCCTAAGTGCAGAGTCCCCTTAAAGCAGCTGATCAGTCGGGGTACTGTTGAACTCTACCAATTTGATACCGGGATCTTGAAAAACCCCTTTGAGGTTTGATCTGGAAAACCTGTTTGAAATGGTTCCCTTAAAAAAGCCCAAAACGTGAAAACTCTCTGCCCAGTATAGACCATGTGGAACAGGAAACGACTGTCCAAATTGTGCTCCAAAGGCGACCTGGTGTCCAAGTTATTAATCCATTGACCCCTTACTGCCGCAGCCAGTTTTGGCCTTCCTGACAGAGCCCCATTTTTGAAATCTCACATTTGTCACTTTATGTGAAAAATAACTTTTTTGACACAAATTTACCTATCCTTTGGGGTTTCCCAAGGGGACTGTTTTTTTTGTGCCCACATTAGCGTTATGTTAGTAAAAAATTTTGGGAAAAAATATCAAAAATATTTGAAACATTTAAAAAAAATTTACCTTTTTTTCTAACTTCAAAAATTTTCTTGTTTAAAGACGGGTTTAGTTTTCCACTCAAAATAGTTTATAACACATTCCATTTTACCCTTAGGTTTTGGGCCCATAAATTAATTTTTTTATTTTTTTTAATTTTTTTTAAAGCCCAATTTTTCCCGGGCGCTGTCCCATCTTAAAGGGGGTTACATCCCATTACATAACCAAAAACGGGGGTCCCGGTGAAAAGGGGAAAATGAAAATTGGAAACCGACAAAAAGGGAGAAGGCCCCCTGCCCGGAGGGCTTAAAATCTAAAAGGAAAGGGGGAAAAAAAGAAAGGGAGGTGAGGGGCCCGGGAATGTCTGGGGGGGAAAAGGGTAGTGACAAAGGTTATAAGGTTAAAAGGCAAGCCTGAAGAAAGGGGTTTTTTGGGTTTGTTTTTGGGAAACTGGTGAAATTGGGGGAGAGTCGATGTTTTGGGGGCAGTAAATTTTTCCAGGGGTGGGGAAGCCCCGGGAAAAGTTTTTGGGGGGGGACGGTTGTGGGGAGGACCTGATAAGGGGAGAGCAGAGGAAAAAGGGTCCTGGGGAGGAGGGGAAAAGGGGTGGGGGAGATATTTAAAAAATTAGGGGGCCGCAGTGTATGGAGGGGAAAGAGGTCGGGGGAGTCCCTTGAAGGTCAGGGTTAGTATTTTGAAATAAATTCGCGGGGCCCTTTGGAACCCAGTAAAGGGGGATTGGCAGGGGGGAAAAGGCAGAGGATTTCGGGGAAAGAGAGGTAGGAAAAGACGGGGCAGCAAAAGTTATGGGGGGGATTGGGGGGAGGCGAGGGTGCTAGCGGGGAAAGGCCACTGAGAAGGATTTTGGGCAGTAGTCTGGGGGAAATGACAAGGGAAAAGGACCACATTTTTGTATGTCATACCCGAAAAAACGAGCGGATGCGAGGAGGGTTTTTCAGGGGGAGGGGGGCGGGCAAGAGGGGGGTTTTGGGTGTGTGGTTTTGGGGAAAAAAGACAAAGCAAAAGTCTAGGAGTTCCCCCAAGGGAACACGGATTGGGGCCCCGGTGAAATTTTTTAAAAGCCTTTTTGCCCTTAAAAGAAAAGGGGCGGGGGTGGGTTTTGGGAAAGGTGGAAAGATGATGAGTTCTTTTTCCCCCTCTTTTTAATTTTTAGGAGGGTGAATGAAGGGGAGGAAATGGGGGACAGACAGTCAGGGATGGGGGAGATAGAGAAGTGGACATCGGGGCCAAAGGGGATGGTGAGTTGGGTACCCATCAGCATTCAGGGGGGAAATGAAAAGCCATGTGAGGCTATGACCCCTAAACCGGGGCCAAAGGGGTGTAGATTAGAGAAGGGAAAGGGGCCCCCAGGACTGACCCGGGGGGGGAAAACGGGACAGAGAGGGGCCCGGGGGGAGGAGGGGGGCCAAAATGAAAACCCCTTTGAATTTTTCCGATCAGTGGGGGTATGAGGAGCCCAAGAAACCCCCAAGTCTGTGATCCCGAGGGAGGAGAGGATTTGGTAGCGGGGAATGGTCGACAGTGCCCAAAGGGGCAGGGGGACGGCCCGGGGGAGGGGGGGCACAGAGTAGGGGCATGGGCTTTAGCGGGTTAAACTAGGTCTGTATGAGACTTTGGTTGGGGGGTTTTTTCCGGTAGAGTGGTGGGGTCAAAAAAAACCAGTTGGGGTGGGTCAAAAAAGGGGATTTGGGGAGGAGAGGGGGGAAGGACGGGTTTAAAGGGTTAAAACGTGCTGCTGGGAAGGAGTTTAGAAAGGAAAAAAGGGGCAGTGAGATGGGGGGGATAGGGGAAACGGTTGCAAATTGGAAAAAATAGTTGGAAACTTTTTTAAAAATCCCTTTAATTTTTTTAACGACTTAGGGGATTTAAAAAATTTAGAAAGTCTTTTTTTTCACACTTCAAAAAAATTTGAAAATTTTACAAATTTCCAGTTCTGACTTTAGCTTTGGGGGCCTGTTTGTTAGATAACCCCATAAATAAACTCCAGCTAAGAAACACACCCTTACAGTATGCCAAAACATTTACCAAAGTGAAATTAAACCCCCCAAAAGGGTTTGTTTATCAGGATTTAAAGAAAAAATGAGTAAAATTAAAAAAAATTACTTTTTTTTTCCCAGAATTTTCTTTTTTTTTATCCATTTTTCCAAAGGGAAAAACAAAGAAATTTATGCCCAGAAAAATCAACTTGTTCATTGATTCCCCAGAGTCTGGGGGGGTTTGTTCCAGAGATTTTCCCTTGGGTTGGGCCCAAGTGCCCCCATTTTGGTTTGGGGGAATATTTTCCCAGGGGGGGTAGTGAGTATATCGCCCCCAACAGTTGTTTCCAATTTTTTTTTTACCCTTTAAAGGTTCCCAAAATAATCCGAAATTTTTTGCTTGGGGGTTTTTAAATTAACGTGACATTTTTAATGGGGTTAGGGTCGTTACAGGTTTTTTTTTTCATTCCCCGGGCAGAGCCCCCTTTTTTTCGTTGTGGGGGTTACTAAGGGGTTTATCCCGGGCCCGCCGGTGACGCGGCATGGGGGCCCCCCAGGGGGTAAAAATACGATCTCCGGGGACATCCCCCGGTACTTCCAGTTTCAAAAAACCCCACTTCTCACAAGGTCGTCCCCAGTTTTTCCAATGTAAAGGAAAGGGGGTTTTTAAAGGGGGGGTTCTTTTATGCAAGACAACCCCTACTTACCCAAAGGGAAACCCTTGACAAAATTTAAATTTGGGGAAAGTGTCCTCCTCCCGGGGGACGCCTAGTGACCCAGCGCAATGTGTGGGGAAAACCCAGGAAAATTAAGTGGTCCACCAGAGGGGAAAAATAAAAAAAAACCAAGTGGAAAGTTTTTGGGGTAATGAAACCCCAAAGACTGGCCGACCCGACCAAGGGGCGCCCCCTTTATGTTTTTACTCGGGCCAAAAAACTAAGGCTCCTACTTTGGGGACCTTTTTTCAAATTTGGGTTCCCTAGTGGGGGTACAGTTGGGAAACCCAAAGAAGTTTAAAATTACCCTTAAAAAGGGGAACTTAAGCATGGTCTCACAAACCGGACATAAAAATTCAAAAAAACCTTTTTCCCCGGGTTTTAGGTCATTGGGGATTACCAAAACCTTTTTATTATTTTTTGCAAAGTCCAAAAGGTTTAAAAACCCTAGATGTTTTTTTAAAAAAATTTGGGGGAAAAGCCCCATATATCCCTTTGGAAGCCCTGAAAATTTTAAGGGCCCAACACGATTTTAAGGAGAAACCCCCTATGGATGTATTTTAAAAAACAAACTATGGATGTATTTTAAAGGGCAAAACCCGAAAACACACTGTGTTTCGGTGTGTAAATCATGGGGAAAAGTCTAAAGGGAAAATCAGCCAAGATACAGGAAGAGAATTGTGGACTTTCCCCACAAGTCTGGGTTAAAAAGAGAACCCCCTTGGGTAAAAAATTTCCAAAACCTAAAGGGGTCCCCCGGCGTTTTAAAGTACAAACAAGATGGGAATTTTCCAAAGCCCATCAAAAGCTCGGGAAGAAGACGGGTTCTTTTTTCTCAGAGTGAACGGTTTTGGGTTTCCACATGTGCTTATAAACCCAAAGGAAAAAACCCAAAAAAACCTTTTTGAAGATGCTGCCCAAAACCCGGTAGATTGTGTCTTTAAATCCACGAAAAACAATTTACTGTACAACAAGGGCTAAAAGGGCCATTTCCCCCAGGAAGAAGCCTTTAAAACCCCAAAAAGAAACCCCATTTTAAAAACCAAAATAAAATGTTTCCCAAATAAAACCCACAGGAAATAAAGACCTTCTTTTTTGGGGACAGGGCGTTGGGTTGACGAAGTTTAAAATTTAAATTTTGGGCCCATAATCCCCTTCTTTTCCCTTTGGGGGAAAAAGGGAAGAAGCTTAAAAACCCTAAGAACCCCCAAATCCCAAAGTTGAAACCAGGGTTTGGCCCCCCAAAGGGAATCATGTTGGGGGGTTGTTTTTTTGCTGCGGGGGGGGGAAACGGGGTACACTTCACATAAATAGTGGGAATCGAGGAAAAAAAACAAGAGGTGGGATTCCCTGAAGCAAAATTTCTCAAAAACATCCCCCGGAATTTTAAAGTTTGGGGGTTTGGTTTTAATGGGGTTTTTCCAAATGGAAAATACCTAAAACCCATACTCCCCCAAAACTGTTTCCCAAAGGGGGGGTTTTAAAAGGGAAAAACCCAATTAAATTTGGTTTTGGAGTGGGCCCCAAACCCCTTTGACCTCAATCCTCCGTTTTGAAACCGTTCTGTCGGGAAAGGAAATGGGCCCAAAATTTCCACCAATTTTTTAAAATAAGAGAAATAATTATGATCACCCCCCCTCCCCGCCTCCCCCCAATTTTTCCCGGGGCTTTTTTAATTCTTGAAATTTGAAAATTAACTGTCCTACCTATATTTTGCATTTTGTTTTTTTTTAAAGAATTCTAAGTTTCCTTTGGGATCCCTCTGTTTGGGGTTTGGGTTAAATTTGTGTTTTTCAGTTTGTTTATAACTCAGTCTGAAGAAAGACTAGCCCTTTTCGAAAGCTCACAAATAAAATTTATTTCACCCAAAAAGGGTTTTATCCCCTGATTTCTTCACTATTCCCCCCAATTTTTTTGTGAGAACCTTTTGTGGAAGGATCCCAAAAAAATTTTAAACCCAAGTATGCATTTTTAAAAGGGCAATGCTACCAAAAAAATTTCGGCTCCCCCCCCATTTTTTCTGGGCATTTGGCAAATATAAAAAATTTTTGGGTTTTCCTAATTAAACCAAAAACAGGTAAATTTATTCTGTTTTCCCATGTCAGATGTGAGAAAAACATGCAGATGTGTCTTTTTATATATGTATGGAAATTTTTGGGTTTTTTCAACTGTAAAAGAAAAGGGGTTTTTGTACCACTTTAAAGGGGTTTTGCCGGGCCCGTCCCCTTATCTGCAAAGGTGAAAGCGATTTTTAAACAACCCCGGGAGCGGGAAAAAGAGAGAGGGACACAGACAGCCAAAGCCCCGGGGGCTGATAAGGGACCCTTTGTGAAATTTTTCCCAGGCTAAAAATAAATTCAAAACAAAACCCTTGGGGAAATTTGAGTATAAAAAAATGAAACAAAACCTTTTCTCCCACAGCAAAGTTTCCCATGTTCTCTGTCATCAGAAAAAACAGGGAATCTACTCAGAAAATTTCACCCCTACAACTAGTGGTTTTCGGTATTCAAAAAAAAAACCATATTTTCTTCCCCCGGTTTGGCCTTAAAAGTTTCTGCAGCTCAGTCTTAAAGGATAAGAACTTTTTTGGCCCAAAGGGCCCGGCCCAGCACCCTTTTGTCGGTCGTTTCTAGTGGGAAAGCTTTGAAGTAACTAAGGGCAGGTTTTAAGGCACCCTTGTGGGCTCTCTCAGGTTTCCCATTTTTTGGGGTAATCACAAAATATTTAGAAAAGTGTTTAAATACCCCATATTTGGAGGGATCCCAAAATAAAACATTCCCCTGGGGGCCCCAAAAACCCTTTTAAAAAAAAAAAAAAGGGGAACTCCTTTAGGTACGGATAAAACCCCTTTTGCAAGGGGGCAAAAAGAATCCCCCAAAAAGGGATTCATTATAGTTTGGGATTTGGGTTTGAAATAAAAAAATTTGGGAAAAGGTAAATTTTCGCTAAAAGATCTCTGTTTGTAAAAAAGCTTATTTTTCTTTTTCAAAACCCCCGGCTCTTGCAGCATCCCGGGCTTTTCCGAAAAGAAAAAATTTTTAAAAAATTTAATAAAGAAAAATTTTGGAACACAAAAACACATGACCCCAACAGTTTAAGGGGGTTTGGCATCCTGAATCCGAAAACACCCCATTTAAACATGGGGACCCCTCACTTTCCTCCCAAAAATATCTGAAAAAAGCCTGGGTTTTTTTTTAAATTCAGATGATTAAAAGTTTAAATTTTTGAAATTTTTAATTGGAGATTAAAAAAAAAAATAACAGGAAAACAATACAAAAAAAAAAAAAAATTTTAGGCCACCCCTTACACCTTTTTTTTTTAGAAGAATAGTAGACCCTATCAGGTAAATAGCGTTAAATCCAGCATAAAAACGTAGATGAACCCTCACTTGTAGTTTTGTCAGCATATACAAAACTTTGTTTATAACAAACCCAAAAAGAAGTCGAAAACCATCCTGGCGTTTGATTGTAAAGTTTGCTTTCCCACACCCCTATAGCTGCACGAAATGTGAGCCCCCACAAAATAACGCCTGCTGGCTTCCAGGAAGTTTTGGCACTGGCCAGCGATCCCCCCCCCTCTAAAATCAAACCCCACCTTAAGTGCTGGGATTTACCATATTTGGGGGGCTTTTTTTTGGGTCATATTGGCCCCCCAAAATACATGTGTGAACAAAACCCCTAAAACCTAAGTCAAAGGCCTGTACCAGACCCAAACGGGAAGGTTTAAAAATTTTGGTCAGGGGGGGCCCCTCCCGGGGCCCTGCAAGAGTGATCCTAGAAACCCATGCCCGGGAAACCTGCATCCACTATTTAAACCCCATTCCCCCGCCAAAGTAAAACCATAGATTATTGCCACTAAGACCAAGAAAAGGGAAAAGGGCCCCACCCCCCCACCCTTACAACAGAAGCTCCCCAAATTTAGGAACAATAGTTTAAACTTTTGCGCCCTAAAGGTTAAAACAGTTTTTAAACTTCGACGGGCCCAGTTTTTAAAAATGTCCCGGGGTTTTCTTTAACCCGGTGGCTCGTGGACGCTTGGGGCTTGAAATTTTTTAAAGGGGAGTTTAAAGGGTTTCTTACTTTTAGCCCTTGTTTTTTTGGGGTTTCCCCTTCCTAGCCCCAAAAATTTAATGCAAAAATTTTGGCGCAGCTTTTGTAACAACGTAGCCCCCCCCCAACTCCCCCCGGGGTAAATGTCCATTTTTCCCCGGGGACGCTTCCCCCTGTTGAGCATTGTGGGGGACTCTTTTTTAGTCTGTAAAAAAAATTGTGTCTTGTGACATGTTTGCGCCAAAATTTTTGCCCCCTTTTTGGCGGGGAGTTTTAAGACATTTTTTCGGGTTTCAATCAAATTTAAAATGAGGTTCAATCGGTGCAGATTATTTGGACCATTGACGGGGCAGGCAAAAAATCCAGACCGTTTTTCATTTATTTGGGTTTTTGGGGCTGGGGGGGTTTTTGGCTAATTTTTTCATAAACCGACCCAGGAGGGAGAGGGAAATTACTTTGACTAGGTTGTAAAAATGTCCCCTGTCTGGTTTGGGGCACGAGGACTTTTAATTGCCCCCCTTTTCCTTGAATTTTTAACACTCATGGGTTTGAAAATTTTAAAGGGGGGGTACGGGGGGACGGTCCCCCCCAAATTTTTTTTTTGGGGTTGGGGGGGAGGGTCCCCCCACTTTTTAGCCATTCAATAAAAAATAATCCATAGAAAGCATGAGAATTGGGAAAGGGGTGTGAAAGTAAAGGGCCAGAGGAGAAGAAGTAAACCCTTTGCCTCCTATATTCCTGGGCATCTTGCGGGGACAGAATAAGTAGCAGCCTCAAGTGTCAGTGCAAAGTGAGAGCAGCGCTGATTGGTAGAGCAGGAGTCAGCAGGGGCTGCTTCAATAATCAGAATGCTGCTCACAGTCCAGCACACTCTGTATCTGGGCTGTATCTTTCCCTCCCATTGTATACCACTTCCCCTATGCTCAGCCCTCATCAGTGAAGACAGGTAGGGAGGGTCAAGGGTGCTAGGTGTTGTATGGGCATGTGAGTAGGGTTTGTACTGTATATGTGAGGTGTATATACTGTACAGCCATGTGTCTAGCCATGTCACTTCTTCCCTGCACTTACCCGCCGGGGAAAATGAAACTGAATGGAGCCGGCCCAGCAGCATTTCAGAAGTACAGACTGTCCGACACATACTTCTGAAACACCCGGCATATAGCACAGCACACAGTACGCCCTGCTATACGCCATGTGAACATATCTTAAAGGGGATGTATCGCTTCCTTACTTCGGCTCATTCACACTACTCTGAGCTTCTCAACTCTGTGAATGCAGGGGCGTTTCTTCCCCTCCCAGCTGGATGACATCATCCCCTCTCCACTGCTGGCCTGAGACTCCCCCCCCCCTCCCCTCTGAGTCCATATATCACTGTGTCTCTCCCTATCAGTCTTATTTTAAGAGCTGTATACATACCACAGGCTGCATTCAATCTAATCTGAGCACTGATCTCTCACAGCTGGAGATGTATTACAGCTTTCTAAGAACGGCACAGATCTGCGTGTATGCAGGAGAGTTAGGCACAGGGTCAAAACTGTCATGTTTTCTCATTGTACAATCTGCTGAAGTCTGTTCTGCTAGGTGTGGAGACAGAAAAATGCTACGGCCTCCTAACTCTGATGTCATTCTGTACAGCCCATGAATCGACCCAGGGGCTGTACAGAATGTAAATGAGCTCTCAGCTAGTGAAATGCAAGGAGGAGGGATTAGACCAGCACTGGATATCAGTGTAAATAAAAAACACAAGATAAGGGACACTGTGAGAACAAGGCAGCTTTGCTAATGACATCCAATTGCAAAGTTGCTTGTTTTCACTGTCCCCTTATTCTGAAGACCATTTAATGAAACGATAACACCCCTTTAAGGGTGCATTCATGCAGAAAATATAAATGCTGATTCTGGGATGCATTCAGTTCTGTATCTGCCTCAGAACCGGCGTCCAATCCAACAGGAAACTGACTTGCATTATACCCTATGTAAATTCAGTGTCGTTCAAATGACACTGATTTTACTTGAGTATTTTCAGCGCTTACTTTCAGCGCCTACAAAGGATTCTTCAAGGCGTTTTCCACACTAACAGCAATAAAGGATAAGAGACAGAAATCTTCCTCGGGCAGTCTGGGTCGTTTGCAGTAATATCTGGGGTATGGTGTGTAAACTAATCTCTGGGTTACAGTGGGTAATGTAGTAATCTCTGGGGTACAGTGGGTAATGTAATCTCTAGGGTACGGTGTGTAATGTAATCTCTAGGGTACGGTGAGTAATCTAATCTCTGGGGTACAGTGAGTAATGTAATCTCTAGTTGTATTGGTGTAATGGTAGATCTCAGTTTATGTATCTGGTGTTATGTAATCTCTTGGGTACAGTGAGTAATGTAATTCATTTCTAGGGTTCAGTGTGTAATATAATACATTTTTCGGGTACAGTGAATTATATTATTTCTTGAGGACAATGTGCAATTAATTTCTAAGGTGCAGATAGTAATGTAATTTCCATGGCTACCATGTGTAATATAATTAATTTCTGAGGTGCAGTGAGTGATGTCATTTCTGGTGTATGGAATGCAATAAAATACATTTTGGGGTACAGTATGTGACATAAGTGACTCCTACAGGTACAGTGAGATTTTCCTCATTCTGTTGTGTGTATAACAAATTTAATGGAGCAATAATGGGGGGATGGAGAGGTTATGCGAAATTTGCTGCATTGTGCAACATTTTTTATTTCCATCTAGAAGGGTAATATTGTCGGGGGCTGGTTCGGCTTCATTGCCAGGGCTGCTTTTTAGTCCCAGTCCGGCTCTAAACTTCAGTAATTGGAGAGCCCCTTATAACCTTTTGGATTGCACCAAAAGTGTTTGCCATAAGGACTTGGCCTGTACCTACTGGGGGAGCTCACAGCACTCCCTCAGACCTCCTAGCTGGGTTAGAGGGGACGTGAAAGGGAAGGCAAGTGAAGGAGGGAGGGAGGGATAGGAAGATAGGGGATAAGAGGGAGAATTGGTCCCCCCCACTTTTTGAACCAAAGTTACACCCCCGGTAACACCTTCCAATAATCCAAAGAGTATTCCTCACACATTCCCATTAGCCGGTGTCTACTCCACAGACTCATCATTTGGGACTGCACTTCAGCATCCACCAGTTCCTCAATAGTGAGGAGCGCATCTAATACGATTTCTGTGAGAGAAGTCAATACCATTGAGATAGCTATTGATTTCTGCAGGGGTTTTCTGTAATTCGAGTCCAGCTCTTAATAGAAAGAATAGAATGAATACAGAATCCCCGCTGAACCACAGATCATCCCTGCAGCAGAGGAACTTTCTCTTGTACAGCATCAAGGAGGCGGCCGGCACTCTCCCCTTCCCTATAATAACGTATATAATAGTGCGGCTCTATGAAGAGTCTTCATTGCAGATATCCAAGCAACAGCTTCTCTGCCTCCAGGGAACGGGACATGACAATCCTATGAATTTTTGCTCCATTTTATCTGCTCTGAATTGTGGATCTACTTTTTGTTAAATCTTAGTTAAGATTCCTCTTAGAGTAGGTTTAGATGGGTTGGGTCACTGTAGGTTTTTCACAGCTCAGCCACAGGAAATAATCCACATTAACAGACATGGATTTTGCGTCACACTACATCTCGTCAAAGTCCACATCAACTGGTGCCAATTCCTGCAGGCAGATATTTTTCTGGGGGTCCATTGTAGATAAGCTGCAGCTGACCCGACCCATCTGAACAAGCCCTTTAACAGGCCTTCATATCATCCCATACCACAGACATAGAGCCCTCATTACTCCTGTAGACAGCCTGCTAATCTTCCCCTGTTCTCGATTATGAGTGCCAGAGGGGATTCAGTTTCCAGTTTCACTCTTTGGGTGAAATTATGCCAATTTAGAGCAGCCAAGATTGGAGCATGAACAAGAAGACTGCAGGTAGGATATTCTCCTTTACACCACATGTATCAGCATTACCAAGAGCCGAACCAGAAGGTGACAGCAAACCAAAGCGGGCAAAGAAAAAAAAAAAGAGAAATCCAAGCCGTCAGAAATAAAATATTTTGGATCTCTTACAGAATTTTAGCTAGTGAGATTCTCTTGCAATTACCCCAAGGATAAACCATCAATATTAACCCCTTACTGAGACCCAGTCAATGTTTTGGCTGTTCTTTTCCTACTCGCCTTTCAAGAGTCATAAGGGCTTTTTTTTTTCGTGGGACGAGATCAACTTTTTGATAGTGCCATTGACCGTACCCTAGAATATACTGGGAAACCAGAAAAAGATCCTAATTGGCAAAATGTGGAAAAAAAAAAAATGTACTTGCACCATGATTGCAGGGGTTTTATTTTATGTTTTATGGTTGTATTCTGCAGGTTGATATGATAACAATGATACCAAATATGTAGGGATTTTGTCAAGCTTTTATATAGATAATGCAGAAGGGTGTATCAAAATGTTGGTTCTATTACTTCCTGCCTAGTGCAGGAAGTAATAGAACCCTTAACATGGTGGCTATGGAAGCCTTCATTAGGCTTTCAGCTGCCATGGAAACAGACCAGCGCCCAATGATCTCACTATGGGGGTGCAGCACTCTCTCATTCATTTAGACATCGCATCAATGTCTAAACGGTTGAACAGCAGGGATCAGAGCCCACTCTGTTCCCTGCTGTTAGCGGCAGTTGTCAGATGCAGTTAGCAGTCGGCACCCGCATCCTATGTAGCGGACTTACTGAGAAAGCCTGCTACATAGGACCTTACTTAGCAATACGACCATTATCAGTAAGGTATTAAAGGGCTGTTCAAATCACAGACATTTATGGTACATTCATAGGATATGCTGTAAATGTCTGATCGGTGCCAGTCCCACCTCTGTGACCTCCACCTATCTTGAATGGTGTTGCTCAGCTGCATGCAGAACCCCCACTGAAATGAATGGAGCGTACTAAGCAAATGCGACATCTTCTGCCCTGCCTGGAGACTAAGGGCGACATGTATGAACGGAGCTGTTCCAGTTTTCTGGGGTACTTTGAGTCAAAAAGTATGAACAGGCGCACTCCAAACTTTGACGTGATAAGTCGCTTTTTAATGCGCCAAATCTAGCCGCAGAACAGTTTGAACAGCCAGACCAATTTAAAGGTTGTCTACCTGAACCAGACTTGTTGTATTGGCACTACATTGCGTCTGTATGTATGACCTACAGAAGAACTGGTTCATACATTCTGGCACATTCTACATTGCCTTAAAGCTATTTAGAACTGGCCGGTCAGCGTCAGAATTCATACAGTTCGCCCTAAATGTCCAAGGCGAGAACACCTATTCAATGCTGCAGAAACCCCCTTTTAAAGCTGGATTCCTAAATTTGTATAATACTGGAAACTGATGCACCCGTAGAACAAAACCCGATACTACCAACACTTGTGACGAGACAAAGGCAGCCACACGTCCATTTTGTATGGACACATCGAGCAGCGAGAAGCCAGAGAAGTCACTACAAACCCACCTTCCCCTGGGACCTGCTTCTATGGACCCTACAATCCTCAGGTCCCTGCAGTCGCTTTACCTTTGTCGTGTTCACATTAAGGTGACAGTTTCTTTCGGGGGTCGGCTCCGATCTTCTTTTCACTCTCATCAATCAGAAAAGCACATCTCCGACAGCAGCTGCACCGCTTCTCATCTAGGGCGCCGGTGTCCACCTCAGGCATGGCTGTTCTGTATGTCCTGCTGCTGAAACAACAGGGTCAGATTTAGCATCAAAATACAATTTGCCTAAAGGCAACTAATTACCATAATTTTACCAATCACCACCCAAACTGTCTAAAACGAAAACTTAACGTTTGAGATACTTTTTCTACCTATTAAATATATTAAAATAGATAGGCTTCGCTGTGCTAGTGACCCTAAGTTTGATGATGATCAGTATTTCCTATAGTGCCTGCAGTAAAAACTATATAAAAGGGTTTCCCCACTCCCTTAACCTAAAATAATAAACACTGCCACCCCGGGAAAATTTTTTGCCAACAATTTTTGTCCCAAAGGGTTTAATGGAGCAAAGAAGCCCGGGGCCCAAATCGCTTATTTAAGTTTCCCGACTTGATTACTCCATGCGACCAATTGGTAGCCCAGATAATGGGCAGCCTCCCCTTTAGATTGGTAAATTAAAATATATCTGTCATTTCGGGCCCAATGAGCCTCCTTTGCCAATAGGAAAGTTTAAATTTTTATAAGGGGATAACTGGAATAATTTTTCACGCTTCCAAAAAAAACCAAACTCCTAAAAAAAAATAAAAGATCACTTTATTGCTTTTACTTTTTCTAAAATTTTACTCACAAACTGCTTGTAATAGAAATTTAAATCACAATAGGGAGTTGCTTTTTGCGAGTTTTCCCTGTGAAATAACCGAGTAAAACTTTTTTTGCCCCATGGCCAAAACCCAAAGGGGCGCACGCTTGTGCTTTTTGAAAGGTTTTTTTGGCACTTAGCTTTATTTCTAAACTTATACCCTCCCGTATGCACATTCCCTTTTGAAACCCCTGTCAAAAAAACAGCAACTAAAATCACCCAAATTTTTAAAAAAATCACCTTTAAAAATTCCCTCACTTATATATTTAAAAGCACAAATTAACCAAAAAAACCCATCAAAGGAAAAAAAAAATCATTTTTAAACATACTGTGATAAATTTAACCATGATCTCTATATTAGCCCCAGAGACTTCACAGTTAATACTCGAATATGGCCTAAAGATCTAAGATGAATTTAATATAGCTTATTCGTTATTACACCCATATATTCTATCTCACCTAAAAATGACACAACGGGAGTAGCGATTTTTCAGTCGCCTTAGGCCTTAAGAAATAGGTTATATCTTATTGACCAAAATTTTATTATAACATAATTTATAGGAAAGGAGTAAAAGTGAAGCCCTCATTTAATCCATGAGGTGACCATGCATTTAATCCGTGAATCCAACAACTTTCTTCTTCAAGTAACTTTTTATTTATATTCCCTTTTCTGGGGCCCAATTTAACTTGACATATTCCCCAGAATTTTAATGCTCTTGGTTTATTGTTATGCCAATTTTGAATATGTCTGGACAGTGGTGTTTCAGCTGAAGTATTAATGCAGCTTATATGTTTAGATATCCATCTTCTTAACTGTTGCATTGTTTTCCCTATATATATATAATTTGGGACAGGGACAAGTTGTTGCATAGATGATAGAGGGAGTTTGACAATTAATAAATTGCTTTATTTTATGTTTTTCCATCCACAGGATTTTAAAATTCCTTCATTTTTACCATGTAACAGCAAAAAGTGCATTTGCCACAGGGGTGTATGATCCTGTTACAGCTGATGATGGCCATGTTAAATTTGTTGATACAGTTACGAAATGGCAACGTACTAGACGATCTTTTAGATTTCTCCTCTGACGATACGTAAAATTTCAAGTATTAGAAAGTACTGTTGTTAAGTCAGGGTCCTCCTTAAGCAGTGTCCAATACCAATTAAAGATCTGTCGAACTTGCCAGTTGTTGTTATCGTATGTTCCTATACAATGGGTACGGAAAGTATTCAGACACCTTTAAATTTTTCACTCTTTGTTTCATTGCAGCCATTTGGTAAGATCAAAAAAGTAAATCTTTTTTGGCTCATTTATGTACACTCTGTCCCCACCCCCCCATCTTGAAAGGAAAAAACAGAAATGTAGATATTTTTGCAAATTTATCAAACAAGAAAAACTGAAATATCACGTGGTCTTAAGTATTCAGACTCTTTGCTGTGACACTCATATTTAACTCACATGCTGTCCATTTCCTTCTGATCCTCCTTGAGATGGTTCTACTCCTTCATTGGAGTCCAGCTGTGTTTAATTAAATTTATTGGACTTGATTAGGAAAGGCACACACCTGTCTATATAAGACCTCACAGCTGAGAATCATGAGGTCTACGGAACTGTCCAGGGAGCTCAGAGACAGAATTGTGGCAAGGAACAGATCTGGCCAAGGTTACAAAATAATTTCTGCAGCACTTAAGGTTCCTAAGAGCACAGTGGCCTTCATAATCCTAAAATGGAAGAAGTTTGGGACGATCACAACTCTTCCTCAACCTGACCGTCCAGCCAAACTAAGCAATCATGGGAGAAGAGCCTTGGTAAGAAAGGTAAAGAAGAACCCCAAGATCACTGTGGCTGAGCTCCAGAGATGCAGTAGGGAGATGGGAGAAAGTTCCACAAAGTCATCTATCACTGCAGCCTCCACCAGTCGGGGCATTATGGCAGAGTGTGCCGACGGAAGCCTCTCCTCAGTGCAAGACATGTGAAAGCCGCATACAGTTTGCAAAAAAACACATGAAGGACTCAGGGACTGTGAGAAATAAGATTCTCTGGTCTGATGAGACAAAGATTGAACTTTTTGGTGTTATTTCTAAACAGTATGTGTGGAGAAAACCAGGATACTGCTCATCACCTGCCCAATACAATCCCAACAGTGAAACATGGTGGTGGCAGCATCATGCTATGGGGGTGTTTTTCAGCACGACTGGTTGTAATTGAAGGAAAGATGAATGTGGCCAAGCACAGAGATATCCTGAATGGAACCCACTTCCAGAATGCTCTGGACCTCAGACTGGGCCGAAGGTTCATCTTCCAACAAGACAATGACCCTAAGCACACAGCTAAAATAACAAAGCAGTGGCTTCAGAACAACTCTGTGGCCATTCTTGACTGGCCCAGCCAGAGCCCTGACCTAAACCCAATTGAGCATCTCTGGAGACATTTGAAAATGACTGTCCACCAACCATCCAACCTGAGGGAACTGGAGAGGATCTGCAAGGGAAATGGCAGATGATCCCTAAATCCAGGTGTGAAAAACTTGTTGCATCATTCCCAAGAAGACTCATGGCAGTAATAGCTCAAAAGGTGCTCCTACTCAATACTGCACAAAGGGTCTGAATACTTATGACCATGTGAAATTTCAGTTTTTCTTGTTTAATAAATTTACAAAAATATCTACATTTCTGTTTTTTTCCTTTCAAGATGGGGGGTGCAGAGTGTACATTAATCAGCAAAAAAAAATGAACTTTATGGATCTTACCAAATGGCTGCAATGAAAGAAAGAGTGAAAAATGTTAAGGGGTCTGAATACTTTCCGTACACAATGTACATCTTATAATCGGATTCAAATTGTCAGATCTCGTTTTTAGTTCACAGTTCATTTCCAGTTACATCTCTAGCTCTAGCATAAGATTTATCTAAGAACTTTTTGGGGTAACCTCTTGACATCAATCTCAGGTAAAAGTTTGAGCATTCACGTTGGAAATTTTCTTCACTTGAACAGTTGCATCTTGCCCTTAAAGGGGTTGTCTCGCTACAATGATTGGGTTTTAATTAAAAGATCTTTAAAAAACAAGCAGCTTTGCAATATATGTTCATTACAAATGTCCTACTGATTTTGAGTAAGCCCTGTTAGTAGGAGTACATCAGCTTCTCAAATCTCTATAGCAGCCGACCTGTTGATCCTTATCTCACTGGCCGTCAGGTCTGTATGACTCATCACCTTCAGAATACAGGTCAGAGCAGAGAGCCCCTCCTGCACAGAATGCTTCTGTAGTGGAGGGAGGGGGAGGGCTCTGGCTTCTGTGTCAGTGCTGCCTGGATTAACCCTGTGTGTGCCTGCTTCTTCCTGCTCTCTACACAGATAGATGTGACAGTAGTGACCCTGTGTGTTACTATAATCATGATGTGTCTGTGGAGCTGTAACTATACAAATCAGGGGGCATGTGAAGGGTTCATGCTCTGGTGTACTAGTGACACATCCTGAGTATAGTAACACTTCACAGCTGCCCTGTGTCTGTTCTGACAGGGTCTGTTTGTTGCTGGAGATGTGCAGATTTGTATGCCAAGCAGGGGGGGTATAGGAACACTTGCATCCCCCCTGCTCTGGCTACACACTCATAGATCAGCTCTCTCCTGTCTCCTGACTGTGGAGACGAGCAGCAAGAGCTGCAGCAGACCTAGGCAGGCACACACAAGGTTAACTCTGGCAGCAAACCCCCTCGCGCCCTCCCCCCTCCCCCTTGCTGTATAGAAGTTATGGAGGAGAGCTTTCTGTGTGCTGAGGGGAGGGGGGGAAGAGGGAGGAGAGGAGGCAGACAAGAAGCACGCTCCTCAGTTCAACTGCCAGGCTCACTAACTTAGGCTGAAAGCTTGTAATGAGACAACTCCTTTAAGTACTGGCCTATAGGGATTTCTTTCTTTAAGGCTGGTGGTTGCCAGCTTTTCCAGTGTAGTAGATTGTTAGTAGATGGCCATAGTGAGAGGCATTATTAGGTGATTACAGGGGGATACCCTGGTCTCTCGTGCTCCGGAGCAGTTAGTGCCATCTTGCCTGCCACTGTCTGGATGTGGCAGTAAGCAGAGAGCCTCGGCAACTCACAGCACCATGGAACCACTGCCGAATCCTTCGGATCTGGAACCCTGCTGCTCCCTGGCTCGATCTCTCTCCTTTGTGGAGCCTCCGCAGCTACAGCCCAGATCTCCTGCTCCCAGCAATGATGCTCAGCCGCGAGCGATGCCGACACCCACGCTGCTCCTGATAGGAGGCACGGAGACACAGGCAGAGCGGAGCGACTTACCCTCCGCACATGTCAGCAATCGATTCCCTCTGCAGGTGCTTCTCCCCCTCTCCCCTGCCAGTATTGCAGGCAGCCCAGAACTCACAGCCCAATGAAGAGCTCGCATCAGCGCTCTGAGATGGCACCCCCACCGCTAAATGAAGTGGCCACTCTTCACCTCCACCTCCACCAGAGCTGAACAGCAGCTCGCTTAGGCCGCTCAACAGCTTTACTAATTGGGCGACTGAGGTGCCAGTTGAGGCTGCCCACATATCTCCGACCATCCTCACCACCTCTCCGGCTCCATTGGGGGCTACTGCACCAAGAGACCTGCTACTGGCCATTCCGGAAGCCTCTCCATCTTGGGTCCCTCGTCCTTCTCCTCTGCACCCTGATTTACAGGTGCTTGACTTTACCCCAAGCTGCCAAATTGACATGGGGAGTAACACTGTGCCCCTTTTGCCCCACAAGAATGCAGCACTCACTAGTGCAGCCAACTGCAACAGCAGGCCTCAATCAGCGACAATTCCACAGGGCCCTGAGACACGGAGTCTTCCATCCTTACACAACTCAGCTGCGGCCCACTTAAACAACCGTGAGTTTTCTTTGCATACAGACCAGTTGCAGCCTGTCTCACCCGCACTGTCTAATATATCCCCGGGTAGCAGCAGGCTTCTTCCAGGGAGACTGCACAAGAAATGTCATGCAGTGGTGAAAACCTCTCCAGGTCCTTGTCTACTCTGACTCTCGCTGTTTATCTTACTGGGACTCTCACCTCAGCTCAGGCTCAAGGCAGCATTTCCTGGAACTCCAGTCCAAATTCGTCAACATGGGAGGCAGCCCATCACGCCCTCCAGGTGAGCCCGAAACTATGCTTTCTACCTCTCATCCTCCAGACTTCTTCAATGAAGCCCAAATTTCTAGCCTTTCTCCCCCGAAGATGCCCTGCTTACTTTGCAGGCCCATCCAGAACTACGTTCCCTTTGCTCACTGCGGCCTACAAAACTTGATATGAAATAAATGGCTGCAGCAGGCTTGGAGGCAGGATTTGCGACCTCTGCAATCTGATATCGCCGTACTCCAAGACTAAGTTCGAAAGTTAGAAGAAGCTCAGGAATCAAATAATCTCATCGTATCAAATCTACAGGCTTCCATCTCTGAACAAACTGATCATCAACTTCAGATTGCTGCTCAAATGGACAATTTGGAAAACCAAAACAGAAGTAATAACATCAGAATTCGAGCCCTTTCTCAGAATGTTAAGGGTGCGGACCTGATCCCTCTCTGAATAAAGTGTTCAATTATATTTTGGGCAAACCTGAGGAGACCCAAATTGAATTTGACCAAGCCCATAGAGCGTTACGTCCACAAAGTCAGGACTCAACTCGTACTAGGGACGTCATATGCAGGATTCACCACACCACCAAAGAGGAGATCATGAGGAAGGCTCGAATAATGCAAAATACGGTGTTTGACGGCATCAAATTAGGGTTATTCCCAGACCTCTCAAGACAAACCCTACACATGAGAGCAGCAGTTAAGCCACTCTTATCTTCCCTTCAAGTTCAAAACATCCCATACAAATGGGGCTTTTCCTTCTCCCTACAAGTAAGACACAATGACAGCTCTCTCACTTTTCGCTCCCCAGCGGACCTCCTAACCTTCAATTCTGCCCTCGATCTTCCTAAAGTGTCTCTGCTGGTTTGGAAGATGGCGGTCTTCTCAGACTCTCTCTCTCTGAGAATGCCCTCACCGAATGCACAGCCTCACCATTCTCCCTCGGCCACACCAAAATCTCAAAGATCTCGTAGGCGCCTGAGAAGCCCTGAAAGTCATAAATTCAAGACGCGCCCCCATCGCTGATCCACTTGATGAAGTCATGTGAGACTTTGTTTTACTGCCCTCGGTGGGCCGTTTCTTTGTATTTTTCTATAAGTACTACATATTGGCTGCCTGATGTTTTTGGGGGATTTGCCCTGTGGTCTGGAGTGCTGGAGGCGAGGCTGGAATACAAGTATTTGGATTTTTCCGTTACGCTTTATTTCCAGATATCTCTAGTCGCTCCAATCACTGGGATCAAATCCCTGCCTTCAAGCTTGTAAAGTTCTCAATCTCCTTGTTATTTGTGGTCACTCCGTTGCCTTTCACGAGATTTGTTGCGAGAGGGTTTTTCCTTTTTTTTCTCCCTCTCGCACTTTGATGTGTTGTACCCCAATAGCCTCACCTATATTCTTTGTCCTATTGCCTGCAGTTGTCGTCTTGGTCAAGCGATTTATGCAAAAAGTCCCCCCCCCCCCCTTTTTTTTTTTTGTTTGCGCTTGACTAGGTCAACTGTCTCATTAAGTGTTATATGTTCTGTAATGCTCATGTGATGTCCTTTAACTATATTCCAAAACTGCTTTTTCAATTCTTGACTACTTTGGTCTCCAAATAATATTGGCCTATTTCCTACAACTCATGACCGTCGCAGTTAAAAATCTGCCTATTCTAGGTGTTTGGCCTATCTTTCCTAGGCCTCATTTATTTACTGTTCAACAGTTTTTTAATTTTTAAAATGTTGTCACAGTCGGTTCAGACTCCATTGATATAGTCGCTTCTCGGGACTCTCTCGTTCCCCTATCACCGCCTAATGTCTAATGTTAGACCAACAATCCTTAATGTAAAGGGATTTAACATCCTCGAGAAGCAATTCTGTATCATCTTCATAAACAAAATTCGCAGATAGTTTGTTTACAAGAAACCCATCTCATTACGTCCCATATACAATCGTATCGCAGCAGGTATTTCTCTGCCTGGTACCATAGTAGTAGTTCCACAACCAAGACGAGGGGAGTCGCCATTTTTTTCTATAAATCCTTGCTTGTGCAGGTTATAGATGTCTTCACTAACAACGAAGCCAGAACGCTTTTTGTAAAATGCAGCCTATAGGGTCACGTTTATATGATCGCTAATATTTATGCCCCAAACTCTGACCAAATCTCCTTCCTGACTAAAACTTCTGATAGCCTCACATGCTTTACCCAAGGGAAAATTATTCTCTGTGGTGATTTTACATACACACTACACACTCTCAAAAGAGTTAAAAAAACACTCCTCCATGATATGCAATTAGAAGATGCCTGGAGACTCTTGCACCCAAGAGATCGAGACTTCACTTTCTTCTCTCACCCCTACAACTCTTATAGCCGTATTGACTATATTCTCCCGCAGGACTCTCTTCTCACATACATTGTGTTGGAAGATTATGGTGTACTCAGCAACCATTAATATGACTAAAAGTACCGCCTTGAATTTAAATATTTCTGACCAACTCTCATCGCAACTCAAAGTCTCCTTCCCCTTCTCTTGGGCAGAAACTTCTTTTAAATATTTAGGCGTTCAGATTCCTGCCACTCTTGAGAAAATTTTTGATTTAAATTTTGCCCCTATGCTTTTCAGTATCAAGCAGGATATCCTGAAATGGGATAAAAGGGATTTTTCATGGATAGGCTGCATAAATATCCCCAAGATGAATGTGCTACCTCGTCTATTATACCTCTTTCAGGCCATTCCCATCCTCCTACCTAAAACTTGCCTCTTATTTCATCTGGGCTCGAAAGCACCCTGGAACAGCTAGATCAACCTTAACGCCCCCAAAATCAGATGGAGGCTTATCCCTCCCAGATTTTCAAGCCTATTATCTGGCTTCTGTGGCAGTACACACACTTGACAATGCTAACTCTAAATTGTGGGTCCAGATTGAGGCACAGCTCCACAAAGCTCCCACTGCAGCCCTGCCCTGGCTCCCAACCTCATTGCTACCGAAAAGATCCCTTCGACCCATCCCTTTAATCGCCAAAATATCGATCTCTGTAAGTCGATCTTTTTCCTCTAAAATGCATTTATTTTCTCCATGTACCCCTTTACTTGGTATCCCAGCTGTTTGAGTCCCTATCCTTCCCCCTTTTCCGTCTTATGGGTGACAGAGCTTCACAGTCTGTTTTTGGAAGTGTGCTCTCTTCGGAATCAAGAGAGCTGTACAGGCAATCTGTTGACATTACACTTCTCAAGGTTAAATTATTACCAGCTTCGTAGCCTCTATTCTATTAGCAAACTGACCCTGAATATTCATAGGTCGGCTACGACTTTCAAATTGTGGTGTTTAGGGAAATTTTCTGAGAGACTTGCACTTTCAAGTCTCTATAAGCTATTAACCAGTATACCACTCTCTTTCCAAAATAGTTGGGAACAGGACCTTTACAAAACACTCTAGGATGAGTAATGGAGTAAGGCGTTCCTTTTCGCACACAAAACTTCTATATCCACCAAGGCTCAGGAACTAAATTACAAACTTCTCCCCAGATGGTATAGGGTCCCAGCTCTTACACTCTATCCTGAAACCCCCAGTACATGTTGGCACTGCAGGAGGGACAGGAGTACCATGTCTCACATTTGGTGGGGGTGTCCTATCCAGCAACCTCTTTGGCTCAAAGTGATTGAAATTATTCACAGGTTTAAAACTACAAAATAGTCCCTCCGCTCTCCTCCTCTACGCCATTCCTCTCTCAATTTCTCTCCTCAAAAAACATCTTATTTCATTCCTAATACTCGCAGCCAAAACTATCATCCCTAGATTGTGACTTTCCACTTCCAGTCCATCTAGATCAAACTGGTTTAAGGAAATTCACGTGATTCAGAGAATGGAGGAATACAGAGATGATTTCCTTACCCACTATAAGAAACCCCTCCAAACTTGGAGCAAATGGCCTGACTTTTGCAAATCCGATTTGTACTGCACCTTTTCCTAACCCTTGACTATTCCCACAGGCTCTGCTATTTTGATACTTAGATTCAGGTTTGTCTCCCTTACTCAATGCAGCTCTTGAGCCAACTGGATGTTTTTCTTCTACTATGTTCGTGGTTCTCTGTTTACTCATTACGGTTAATGTCAGGTTGCACATCACTCTATTGAACTAAGTCGATAAACTGTCTACCTTTCTTCATTATTTAGCTATTGCTTGCTCGAGGCAATGCTGTCACTACTTTTTATATAATATACTTACCTGGGAGCACTATTGGCGCTTGTTTTTCTCCTGAGAAGGGATCACTGGATCATCTCCTGACATTTGTCCGTTTCATTACACTTGTATTTTTTCTGCTAGTTCTGTTTAAGATCAGGTACTGCTCATTATACATTTAGCTCTGCTGATAATCTATCATTCTACACTGTACCTATAATGTAACTGATGAAGAAAATTCTGTTTTATATAATACTGGTGGAGTATGCAACTTATGTACTAGATTTTCAGTCTTGTTTTCTTTATTGTATGTACTCAATTTTACTTTAGGCCATATTCGAGTATTAACTGTGAAGTCTCTGGGGCTAATAAAGAGGTCATGGTTAAATTTATCACAGTATGCATTAATTGATTTTTATCTTCTAAGATGGGTATCTTTTGGTTAATTAGTGCATAAATATATCATAGTGAGAGGCATTATTAGGTGATTTGTTGTAATTGGGTATTTTGAGTTGCTGGATTTTGGCATCCGTTTCTAAAGATCTGTGCATACTGAGGGTATAAGCTCTAGAGATGAAACCAGTGCCATAAAACCTCTAAAGCGCAAGCGCGCAACTTCTGGCTCTAGAGCGCATGCACAAATGGTGTCCATCCTGGTAGAGTGGGATTGAATCACAGCGCATGTGTGAGAATAGCTTATACTCGCGATATTTCACACAGAACTACTTGTAATTGTGATTTAAATCTCTAGTACAAGTAGTTTGTGAGTAAATATTAGTAATTGGACAGCAATCAAGTGATCTCTGTTTTTAGGACCTTGTTATCTGGAAGTGGAGTACATTACTGACAGTTACGCCCATATAAGAATTAACATCCCCTATTGGCCGAGAAGGCTCATTAACAGAATGACAGATATATGTATATACCAATCATAAAAGGGGAGGCTGGCCATTATCTGGAATCTACAATTGGTCAGCAATGAGAGTGACATCATTAGTCATGGACATAAATAAACGATTCTAGCGCCCGGCCCCTTCTTTGCCCCATTAACCCCTGAGGACACCAATTGCGTGGCAAAACAAGTCGGGGGGAGAGGGAGACAGTGATATTTTAGGTTTAAGTTAATGTGCACTGTATACTGCAGGCATTATAGGATATACTGACCATCATCAAACTTAGGGTCGCTAGCACAGCAAAGCCTATCTATTTTAATATATTTAAAGGGAATGTGTCACAATTTTTTTTAAGTACTGTGTGTTTTCTATAACCTTTTTATTTTCAGTTGATGTTATTTTAGTTGTGTGCTTGTATAGACAGATATTCCTCTATGAAAACCACCAGGAAGCTGTTTATAAATCATCATGTGCATAGAGAGTAGGGGTACGCCCCGTCTAAATCTCTTCATTGGACCCCCAAGTCACAGTGTGGGTGGCGGCACCTGATAAAGAGTTCTCCGCTTCTGCATAAAAATAAGTTTTTAAACGGTTTTTTGGCGCTAAAATCCTTTTCTCAACTTTATTAGCCGCAAAATCTGTTTCTTGTTTTTTTCGCTAAAAACCTGCTTTTTACAGATTTTGACGCTGATAAAGTTTTGTCGGCAAAAATCAGGTTTTAACAGCTTTTGACGCTAAATTACTTTTTTAAAATTTTTTCTTAAAAATCCTTTTTTAACTTTTTAGCGCCAAATCGTTTCGCTTCGGACGCTAAAAATCAGGTTTTTTAATTATGTTTTTATTTTATTTATACAGATTTTGTCGCTAAAATCAGTTTTTTATGGATTTTGGCGCTAAAATCCCTTTCTTTACAGATTTTGGCGCTGTTAAAGATTTACTTTTGTCGCTAAAATTGGGTTTTTTTCAGTTTTTGGGGCCTAAAACTGTCAACCCCCTTTTTTTGCATAAAAGAAATAATTTTTATTGCCCAAAACCGTAAAACAACAAAATTTCATAAAATCATCTGGTTTACACTTTTTTTGTAGGGCGGAATTACATCCAATGGCTTGATTTATGCATACATTAAAAACAGACTTGAAGACAAGCAAAAAAAATGTGCGCAAAAACACAAATTGCGCCAAAAAACTGCCGTTTTTCAGCAGCTTTTGACAGGCAGGGGACAAAAAAACCTCAGTTTTCTGAAGGTTTTTAGGATTTAGTTTTCAGGTTGTTTTTTGTCCATTGCAGTGTAGACAGAGCCTAATGTTCACATGTGAACTAAACGGATATTAGTTCTTCGAGTCTGTGGACGTTGGCCCTATACCAGTGGATACCTTCTAGCAGGAATGCAGACATATACAGTGGCGTTCCTTCTGCATATCCATAGTGAAATAGAGTAAATGTAATCACAATTTCACTCTGGTTCTTCCTTTTTCTGCTATTGTTACACAGCAGCTCTGTATGGTGTCCTCAGTCACCAACAAAATGGTGATTCAGTGGGCTACAAAGTCTACAATCCACATCCCCCTCCTTTTGCATGCAGGGGAGGGGGAGGCGTGTCAGGTCACCACCAGACGAGCCCACATTTACAGCAGCTGTATTGCAACCTGCTTCTGCTTGAGCGAACCTTTTTGTTTTTGGATGGATGTGATATCTCTGGTGGCTAAGAGTGGGAAATATTGAAAATTATATGCATTTTTTAATATTTATCACAAACTGAATGAAAGAAAAAAATATTTAGACAAAAATGAACACACAAAATTTCATCAATAAAAAAAAAATTATTTTTTTGTAACCCCCCAAAGGGAAGGAATGTGTACCGTGGATGCTATAGAAAGACATTCACTCTTCTTTCCCAGAGATGCATTGGGCTTCACTACCCAGCAGCCCTGGTTTGGTGACATCACAGGAAGAGGGGGCAGTGAGTGGGAGTGTAACGATCTGGAGGTGGATCCACACCAGGGAGCGGAATCTAAGTAGGTCCCGGTATTCACCAGAGCCCGCCACAAAGCGGGATGGACTTGCTGCGGCGGGAGTCTACCAGGTCGCTTCCACTGGCGGGGCTTGCATGTGGTGGCGGCCAAGGGTAGGCGTGGTACAAGATCATCAGGCAGGCTCGTAGTCGGGGATAGGCAGGAAGTCAGGACAGGCGGCTGTGGTTCGTAAACGTGGACAGGCAGAAGATCAGGGCAGGCGGCAAGATAAGTGGTCGGTAAACGAGAGCAACGGGTACGGTACACGGATAGGCAAGACAAGGACTTTCTGGAATGCTTTCTCCAAGGGAATGACACCAAGGAGCCGGCAAGGCTGCCAGGAAGAGGCCGGACTTAAATAGGAGCAGTGCCCGACAATGACCATTACCGGCGCACTGTCCCTTTAAATTTCAAACTGCTGGCGCACGCGCGCCCTAGGGTCAGAGCCACGTGCCGCGGGACGGAGACAGGCTGAGCAGGAGCGTGGTCGGTTAAGTGAACGCAGGCGGGGACAGGGGGGGGGTGGAGCGGACCCTGAACCCGAGTTGCAGGGGCATCTGTGACAGTACCCCCCCCCCTTTGGTCCACCCCCTCTTGGGCCCCTCTTCTTCCCGGAGTGGAGGAATTTCTGGATGATGCTGCGATTCAGGATGTTCTCCTCCGACTCCCAAGACCTCTCCTCGGGCCCGAACCCCTTCCAGTCAACAAGAAAATAGCTCGGCCCTCTCGTTCTCCTCCTACCCAAGATCGCCTTGACCTCAACGACATTGGGAGCATCAGCCACAGACGGAGGAGGGACTGCCTTCCGAGAGAAACGATTCAGCACCTGGGGTTTTAGTAAAGAGACGTGGAACGAGTTGGGAATTCTCATGGTAGGAGGGAGCCGGAGTTTGTAAGAGACCGGGTTAATGCGACTAATAACCTCAAAGGGTCTCAGAAAGCGGGGTCCCAGTTTGTAGGAAGGCATCTTAAGGCGGACATATCTGGCCGACAGCCACACCTTGTCACCTGGAGAGAAGACAGGAGGAGGACTTCTTCTTTTATCGGCTTGAGTCTTCGTGCGCTCGGAAGCACGGAGCAGAGACTGGCGGGTCTGGGACCAGATGGTCTTCATGTCCTGGACCAGTGCATCCGCCGCCGGAACCTCAGATGGAGATGCTAGAGGGAGAGGTGGGCGGGGATGCAGACCATATACGATGTAGAAGGGGGAGGCCCCCATGGACTCTGAATCTAGGGAGTTATACGAGAACTCCGCCCATGGCAGCAACTTGGACCAGTCGTCTTGGCGTGCAGAGACGAAGTGGCGTAGGTAACATCCCAAGATCTGGTTGACCCTCTCCACCTGGCCATTCGTCTGAGGGTGGTAAGCGGAAGAGAAGTCGAGCTTCACCTGGAGTTGGGCACACAGGGCTCGCCAAAACCTGGAAACAAACTGGACCCCCCCGATCCAAGACGATTTGCTGAGGGAGCCCATGCAGACGGAACACATGATGGAAGAATAGCTCCACCAGGCGGGTGGCAGACGGAAGGCCAGGCAGAGGAACAAAATGCGCCATCTTGGAGAACCGATCAGTGATCACCCAAATGATGGTGTTGCCAGCCGAAGGAGGGAGATCGGTTATAAAGTCCATAGCAATGTTGGTCCAAGGTTGATTTGGAACGGGTAGTGGATGTAGAAGGCCTGCCGGCTTGTGACGAGGCGTCTTGTTACGGGCACAGGAGTTACAAGACTCAACGAACTCCTTGACATCCTTAACGAGCTCTGGCCACCAGTAGAACCGGGATATCAAGAGGAATGTCTTTCGGGCGCCGGGATGACCGGCCACCAAGGAGCAATGTCCCCATTTCAAGATACGTCTGCGGAGAGCAGGGCGTACGTAGGTCTTCCCCGGGGGAACCTTCCGGAGGTCAACTGGAGCAGCTGAGATAAGACGCTCTGGGGGAATTATGTGCTCTGGAGTAGACTCTTCCCCCACCACGTCGGAGGCACGGGAGAGGGTGTCGACTTTCACGTTCCTCTCTGCGGGCCGGGAGTGGATCTGGAACTCGAACCGGGAGAACAGCTCCGACCCCCACAGGCATCCACTTCCAACGTGAAGGGTTTCGCGGGGTCCGTCCGCGATAGGATAGATGCTGTGGTAAAGGCAGACTTGAGCTTAGAGAATGCCTCTTCAGCTTCGGAGGGCCAGCTGCGTGGGTTGGCGTGTTTCTTTGTAAGTGCCACTATCGGAGCCACTAGCATAGAAAAGTGGGGAATGAATTGGCGATAGTAGTTACAGAACCCCAGAAAGCGCTGTATGGCACGCAGGCCGACTGGGCGTGGCCACTGCAACACGGCTGACAGTTTCGCTGGGTCCATCTGTAGGCCTTGGTCAGAAATAATGTATCCCAGAAACGGAAGGCTAGTTTGGTGGAAGAGGCACTTCCCTAGCTTGGCATACAGATGGTTCTCTCGGAGACGCTTCAACACCTGACGGACATGGCTGCGGTGGGTTTCGAGGTCAGGAGAGTACACCAAGATATCATCGAGGTAAACCACTACGCAGGTGGAGAGGAGGTCTCGGAAGATGTCATTCATGAGCTCCTGGAAGACGGCAGGCGCATTACACAGTCCGAAGGGCATCACCAGGTACTCGAAGTGCCCGTCCCTGGTGTTGAAGGCCGTCTTCCATTCATCGCCCTTGCGGATTCGGACCAAGTTGTAGGCCCCTCTCAGATCCAACTTGGAGAAGATCCTTGCGCCTCGCAGACGGTCAAAGAGCTCTGTGATCAATGGCAGGGGGTACCGTTTTTTTACCGTGATCTTGTTCAGATCCCGGTAGTCTATGCAGGGCCGTAAGGAACCGTCCTTTTTTATGAAGAACCCCGCCCCCACGGGAGCAGATGGCTTCCGAAGGAACCCCTTCCGGTGATTCTCCTGGACGTATTCCGACATGGCTTGTGTCTCTGGAACAGATTGGGGGTAGACTCTGCCCCGAGGAGGACTTGTGCTAGGCAGTAAGTCAATCGGACAGTCATAGGGACGATGCGGAGGAAGGCTCTCGGCTTGTTTTTCAGAGAACACATCAGCGTACTCCAGATACTCGGGCGGCAAACCGTGCAGCCGTTCACAAAGAGTCGAGCGGGAGCAGGAAAGCACCATGCTAGGTGTCACCATACAACGCCCCCGACAGTTGGGACCCCAACGAGTTACTTCTCCAGACGTCCAGTCCAGCGTAGGAGAGTGGAGCCGCAGCCATGGAAGTCCGAGGAGGACCGCCGACGAGGAGCGAGGCAACACGTAGAAGGAGATCTCTTCTTTACGTAGCGCCCCCACGTGGAGGGACAGTGGCTTGGTGGCAAACTGGATGGTGTCGCTAAGCAGCTCCCCGCTGACAGACGAGATAGCGAGCGGTTTCTCCAGGCGGACCACCGTAAGACGATATTGTCTCACCAGAGACTGATGGATAAAGTTCCCGGCAGAGCCCGAATCCAGAAACGACGGAACTTGGAACGAGACTCCAGCTTCCGACACGACCTGCACTGGCATCAGCAGTGCACTGGCATCAGCAGGCGTGGAGAGGGGGAGTTTGCACCTAGGAATGCCTCTCCCACAGAACCTAGGTGCACGAGTTTCCCGCATGCTTGGGACAACTCCTCCGGAAATGTTCTGGGCTGCCACAGTAGAGGCACAAGTTCCCTTGCCGACGCTGGGCCAACTCTTGCTCAGTGAGACGAGCCCGATCAATCTGCATGGGCTCCTCGGTGGAGGTTGGCGACTGTGGCGCAGGAGGCCTCTGGAACACCGGTGCCAGGCGGGGAAACCGGCGAGGTTGGGCTAGCTGACGCTCTTGCCGAAGTTCCTCTTCCCGTTCAAAGAAGCGCACATCAATGCGGGTAGCCAACCGGATCAAGTCACCGAGGGAAGATGGGAGGTCTCTAGCGGCCAAGACTTCCTTAACTCGGCTTGAGAGTTCTTTCTTGAAGGTGGCACACAGAGCGACCTCGTTCCATGACAGTTCTGAGGCTAAGGTGCGGAATTGCACTGCGTAGTCTCTTTCAAACAGATCCCCATGGCGTAGGTTTAGGGGGGATGTCTCAGCGGAGGATGCACGGGCTGGTTCCTCGAAGACACTACGGAACTCACTGAGGAACGACTGCAGGTCCGCGGTCACCGGGTCGTTTCTGTCCCACAGAGGTGTAGCCCATGCCAGGGCCTTCCCGGAGAGCAGGCTGACCACGAAAGCCACTTTCGCACGTTCGGACAGGAACTGATCGGCCATCAGCTCCACGTGCATAGAACATTGGGTGATGAACCCCCTGCAGAGCTTCGGGTCTCCGTCGTACTTGGTCGGGAGCGACAACCGAAGCTTGGGGCCCCCCAGGGCCACAGGAACCGTAGAAACAGGAACAACCACAGGAGATGGCGAAGGTCTGCTGCTGGGCGGTGACGAGTTGCTGCAACATGGTGGACAGCTGGGTCAGTTGCTGCGCCTGTTGACCGAGTTGCTGTGACTGGAGGGCAACAACGGTCGTCAGATCTGCCAGGCTGTGTAACGGCACCTTGGCGGTATCCATGGCCGGATCCTACTGTAACGGTCTGGAGGTCGGATCCACTGGACCACCGCAGGCGATGGTGTAAGCCCACACCAGGGAGCGGAATCTAAGTAGGTCCCGGTATTCACCAGAGCTCGCCGCAAAGTGGGATGGACTTGCTGCGGCGGGAGTCTACCAGGTCACTTCCACTGGCGGGGCTTGCCTGCGGTGGCGGCCAAGGGTAGGCGTGGTACATGATCGTCAGGCAGGCTCGTAGTCGGGAACAGGCAGGAA
The DNA here is from genome assembly GCA_025379985.1 of Phyllomedusa bahiana. NCBI lineage: Eukaryota > Metazoa > Chordata > Amphibia > Anura > Hylidae > Phyllomedusa > Phyllomedusa bahiana. The sequence goes on along the minus strand of JAODAL010027175.1, from coordinate 1,797 downwards.
GGCAGGACAGGCGGCTGTGGTTCGTAAACGTGGACAGGCAGAAGGTCAGGGCAGACGGCAAGATAAGTGGTCGGTAAACGAGAGCAACGGGTACGGTACACGGATAGGCAAGACAAGGACTTTCTGGAACGCTTTCTCCAAGGGAATGACACCAAGGAGCCGGCAAGGCTGCCAGGAAGAGGCCGGACTTAAATAGGAGCAGTGCCTGGCAATGACCAATAACCGGCGCACTGTCCCTTTAAATTTCAAACTGCCGGCGCGCGCTCTAGTGGCGGAGCCACGCTCCGCGGGACGGAGACAGGCTGAGCAGGAGCGGGGGCGGGTAAGTGAACGCTGGCGGAGACAGGGGGGGTGAGCGGACCCCGAACCCTACGTGCGGGACGGGGCTCTGCTAGGTGTCGGAGCACGGATGCCCCTGCGACCCTTGTCCCGGGTCGCAGGCGCATCCGTGACAGAGAGGAGGACATTTTGATGACAGATTCTCTTTAATAGGTAGAAAAAAAAAAAGTATCTCAATAAAAGTTAAGTTTTAGTTTTAGACAGTTAGGGTGGTGATTGGTAAAATTATGGTAATTAGTTGCCTTTAGGCAAATTGTATTTTCAGTTAGTTACCATCCAGTCACCAATGAGGAATGTTGAATTATATGAGATTTAGCATCAGGCACAGAGAACGGTACAAACTCAGCTGACTCTCCAGTGACAGGATCCAGACATAAGGTAACATTTGGGAAAATAAAAATCCAAATTCATAAACTCACTCCACAAATGTTATTCAGGACGTTTTTGTTGAAAACAGTTTTTTCCCAATTACTGCAGCATTTTTCATATTTACAATTTATTAAAGTTTTTTGTGTTCTAAAGTCATATCCTAAAAATATATTATACATCAACAAGCAAAAGGGTAACAATGCTTTGAACTTGTGACTTTCAGGCTCCATATCTCACCATCCACTAGAGTTTTGAATGTGAGACTCACATCATTTTATAGAAAATTATCTTGGCTCCTACATAACTTTGACCTGCAACTATTTAGCATCTGCTTAGTTCTGCAGATTCTTGTCCTGTAACTACATTGTTACTGTTTTGCTCCTGGTGGTGGGACAATCTTTTTCTTATTGTTACCACAAATTACAATCTGTACTCACATTCCCTAATAGCTCAGGGTGTTATTAGGCTGATTCCCAAGTGAAAGGTCACTGGTTCGAGCAGCCATGAAGATTCCCCAAGAAAAGAGAAGCAGCAGCATCCAGCTCATTGATCGAGGCCTCTCGGCCAAGAAAGTTGCCAAACTGCAACTGAGGCCCTGACAGCTGGAAGAATATGGAATGAAGTCCATCCGTCCATTCAGAAGCCAAGAGGTGACGTCCGGGGGAAATATCAGTCAACAAGTTGACTCATCACAAGGTCTATCAGTTCTAACGCGACAGACACGGCAGTGGAGGCTTCATAAGAATGAGCAATGCTATGAGCTGCTGCCATTATCCTCTATGAGGCGCTAGAGTCCAGCAATGCTATGAGCTGCTGCCATTATCCTCTATGAGGCGCTAGAGTCCAGCAATGCTATGAGCTGCTGCCATTATCCTCTATGAGGCGCTAGAGTCCAGCAATGCTATGAGCTGCTGCCATTATCCTCTATGAGGCGCTAGAGTCCAGCAATGCTATGAGCTGCTGCCATTATCCTCTATGAGGCGCTAGAGTCCAGCAATGCTATGACCGGACATTATCCTCTATGAGGCGCTAGAGTCCAGCAATGTTATGAGCTGCTGCCATTATCCTCTGAGGTGGTAGGTGCAATTG
>JAODAL010027174.1:0-55393 GCA_025379985.1 Phyllomedusa bahiana | reverse complement strand
CAGGGGTGCGTGACATTGTGTAGGGGGCCCCCTGGAGCAGACAGATGTCCGCACCTTGCTAATACTCTGTGTATGGGCCCTGGAGCAGCGGATGTACTGCCCCTCTGCAAAACATACGTGTAGGGGGCCCTGCAGCGGGGGATGTCACTGCACCTTGCTAACCCTACGGGGTTATGGGGTCCCGGACAGACGGATTCATGCCCCTTGCAAACCCCTACTGTGTAGGGGGCCTGGGGGAGAACAGATGTTCACTACCTCTGAAACCCTATTGTGAAATAGGGATGGAGTTGGATTTTCCACTGATTGGCAAAGGGTCGCTTCCTGAGAATACTTCTTAGGCCCTAATTGCTAACTCCTCACTTTCAATTACACACATTGGGCACTCACAGACACTTTTTGTATATAGCTGCACTTGTCTGTATATAGATGCACTTGTCTGTATATAGCTGCACTTGTCTGTATATAGCTGCACTTTTCTGTATATAGCTGCATTTGTCTGTATATAGCTGCATTTGTCTGTATAACCCCTCACTTTCAATTACACACATTGGGCACTCACAGACACTTTTTGTATAAAGATGCACTTGTCTGTATGTAGCTGCACTTGTCTGTATGTAGCTGCACTTGTCTGTATGTAGCTGCACTTGTCTGTATATAGCTGCACTTGTCTGTATATAGCTGAACTGTACTGTATAAAGCTGAATGTGTCTGTATATAGCTGCATTTGTCTGCATAACCCCTCACTTTCAATTACACACATTGGGCACTCATACACTTTTTGTATAAAGATGTACTGTTTGTATATAGCTGCATTTGTCTGAATATAGATGCACTTGTCTGTATATAGCTGACCTGTCTGTATATAGCTGCACTTTTCTGTATATAGCTGCATTTATCTGTATATAGCTGCATGTGTCTGTATATAGCTGCACATGTCTGTATGTAGCTGTAGTGTCTGTATGTAGATTTACAGTCTGTATGTAGATTTACAGTCTGTATGTAGATGCACTTGTCTGTATATAGCTGACCTGTCTGTATATAGGTGCACTCGTCTGTATATAGCTGCACTGTCTGGGTGACAGGTTAGACCACTTTTATGTATACTATTCTATATTTATAGAACATTGCTGGACCATTGTGTACACTAAGCATTTCTAACCTTACATCTCACCCCTACACCCACATAGATTGTAAGCTCTTGCAAACAGAGCCCCTGCACGTTTTGTTTGAGCTGTTAGTAGTTTTTACTATTTGATATTTTTTTGTCTGTACTTATACCCTCTAGACTGTACAGTGCTGCAGAATATGTTAGCACTATATAAATAAAGATTATTATCTCTTTCACATAATACCTGAATTCCTTAAATTTAGCTTGAAATGTAATGAGCAGAAAGTGTCACCATTTTCAAATCATCTTCAAACAATCCCACAAAAAGTTAGAATTTATTTGAGGCGTCTATACATAACCTACTGGGGGCAGCTACATTAAGCAAAGTAAAGTCATCCAAGAACAAGTGATGGAAACCATGTTCATGTGCAAACGTGAGACCTTGTGCCTCCTCCTCACTTGCTTTGTGACATCGTTGTTATATGTGTGAAATATAGAGGATGTTCTTCCAGAAGAGTGTGACCCTCGAATGAGAGATGTATCACACTGTCTATGTATTTACACTGAAGATGGAACAAAGGCCAAAGCCGAAAGCAGATAGAAAACAGAATTTCCAGCAGACGCGCACCCCACGGGCCGCATTCTTGTGCTCGCATGTAACTCTTAGACTGAATGGAGAAAGTGATGGGTATATTCAGGTAGTGAATTTATGAAAACATTGGAGATCTCTTCATTTATCACACTCCAGTCGCCACTTCAAACAGTTCTCATCTCAGCTGAAGAAAAGCAGCAGTAAGTGGAAAATGTGTCTATCTTGAGCAATCAAATTTAAAGGGGTATTCTCGTCACTTTGATTAGCTTTAAATGTAGGCAAAGGTAAATAAAGACTATTACCAAAAACTATGCTGTTGTGATTTTGCATTGTTTCAGAGTTACAGCAGATCTTATCTCCTGCTTGTGTACAGTCTCCTAGGCTGCCGACCACCTCTCTCTGCTCTAGCATCCCTGGTCGGGATGGTGACATCATTTCCTGCTGTGTCTTATCAGCAGCACAGGAGCTTGTTTATCTTTCTTACTGACAAACCCTTTAGAGCTCAATAGCCTTGTGCCCTGATGTTAAAACCCCTCCATTACCTCCATTAATGTCCTCCTAAAAGGCTCAGCTAGAAATAGCAGAACTGAAAAGTCAGTCACTGGTATAGAACCACCCACAGCCTGAACAGGAAGTGGGAGCCTGAAGCTGTAGAACCACCTACAGCCTGAACAGGAAGTGGGAGCCTGAAGTTGTAGAACCACCCACAGCCTGAACAGGAAGTGGGAGCCTGAAGCTGTAGAACCGCCCACAGCCTGAACAGGAAGTGGGAGCCTGAAGCTGGCTGTAAAGAACAGGCTCTGTGGAACAGCCAGATGAGAAAATTCCTTTAATTTTACACCTTTAGTGTTAATAAAAAATTGTCACTTACTGTGTAAGGCGTCATACACGCAACAGGGATTGGGGATTTGGGGAAATTAAAAATTTCCCGGCACCTAATTTTTCATAAACCCCAAATTTTTGTGTAGGGTTTTTTTGGGTTTTTTCCCAATTTAAAATAAGCCCAAGGGGAAAATTTATTGGGGCGGTACTAAGTTTAGAGTTTTAATGCATGTGTGGAAAGATTTGATGGGTTACGCTGTTCATCTGTTAATGTAAGGTAAGAGGGTTGAGCCGTACTAGTTTTGGGTAACCCCCACCCTTTCCCTTTATTTTTATACTTTTTAAAAAGAGCCCCCTGTGCACTTGGGGAAACTCTGAGCCACGTGCTGAAATTTTTGCAAACCCGGGAAAGCCACTGTGAAACCCCTTGCTCCCTACAAAAAGGGCCCAAAATTTTTGGAATAATAAAAAAGTTAATTTTTACCAAGTTTTCCCTGAAATAAGGTTTTTTTTAATGGAAATTTTGTTTATACTCCAGAATTTTAATAAGAGTGATCAGTTTAACCCCAATTAATTTGCAAAGTCAAAATTTGGGCCTAGAAAAAAAGAAAAACGGGGTAAAGATAAGGTTTTTTTTTATTCAAAATTTCCAGAGTACTAAGAAGTTTTGCCCCAACCCCAGCATGTTTTGAAAAGGACCCGAAGGTGGGTCGAAACTTGCTGTAGTACTCTGGATTCTGAATAAAGAAAACATTTTATGCTGACCCCCCGTTTCTACCCTTCTATAAATATTTCCTTGGGGAAGGGGCCCCTTCCTCTTTTTTTTGGGGTGTTTCTGTTGCATTTGGAGTGTTTAGAAGGTGGTTTTAAAAGGAAACCCCTGTGCGGGTCCAAAATTTTTTTTGCATCATAGTTGCCTAGAAAATGAATTTTTCCCCCAAAACACTTTTTCCAAATTTCATTGCAGCCCTCCAAAAAAGGGAAAGCAGCTAACAGGGTTTTTCAGTGTTTGCCCCTTTTAACACGGGTTTTGGGGTGTTAAATGAGGAAGGGCTGGAGATCAATCTGTCCTGATTAAGTAAGAATCACCCCAAATGGCCATTTAAAAAAGGGAGGCGGTGCTTGGCATCATTTTTCTCTTTTTTTAACCCTTTGGTTATCTCTAAAAAAACCGTGCAGTCATCATTGAAAATGAACAAAAGGGCCCCCAACAGGGGGGGTATGCAGCTAAAAATTTTTGGGCCCCTCAGTCAACAATCTATCGCATCATAAAGGGTTTTTAAAGGGGGAGAGATTTCCCTTTGGTCCCAAAAAAGGCCCCCGGGACCCCCAAGAAAGCCGCAAGCCCGGGGCCCTATCCTTAAAAGGGTTTAGCTTCAAATCGGGCCCCCCCAGAAGTGCAGATGTTTTGTAAAGGAAATGGCAGCAGGCAGGTGTGAGTGATTTGAGCACGTGAGGGGGAAAGACCATGGGAAAGGGCCCTGGTGAAGGGGCAGCAAGAAGCCACTTCTCTCCAAAAAAACCCATCGGGGAAGATGATATTCGGGCCAAAGGTACGGGGAAAGTGGCTGCTGGGACGGGGGGAAAAAGTTTTTTCCCTTGATGAACCCCCCTTTCCCGTTTTGTTTGGAACATCGGGAAAAACAGCTTTGTTCGGAAAAGAAAAAGGGGTAGCGATACCCCCATTTTTGTCTCATGAAACGAAAAGCTTCCAGAAACCCTTTCATGTGGGGGGTTTGTTTTAAAACCCCCAAGGGCCGGCTCTCTACAACAGTCTTGCCAAAAAAACAACATTCCAAATGATTAAAGAAATGGTCCCAAAATGTCCTCCAAGAGAATTTTCCCCCAAAACCCGCCCAAGAGAAATTTTTGGTGTTCAAAAAAATCCCTTTTTTCCAGATGAGGGAGCCCCTTGCCTTTAAAGCAAAGGTTTTAACTAAATGGCTAAAGGGAAAACAAAAAATAAAAATTTTTGGGGCCCAAAGGCCCCTGGAACTCCCCAGTTTTAAAACCCCCCTTGAGAATTGGGGCCCCAATCATCAAGGGGGAGGGTGGACAAAAAAAACCCAACAAATTTTTGGCAAAATGCAAAGCATTGATTGTGCAAGAAGGGAGGGCTATAAGTCGGGTTTTGGGCCCAAGAAGTTTATTGAGACTTCCCAGGGGAATTGCAGAGGGCCCCTGAAGAAAAAGGGGTTCAAAAAGGGCAAAATTGATTGTGCATTAACTCATTCTGTAATAAAAGCTTTTTTTTAATCATAAAAGATTGCACTTGTTTTTCTGTATTTTTGATAAAAAAATTGACAGCCCCAACATAAAAACCAGGGGCAACAAAATTTTGTAAAAATTAAAATTATTTTTTGCCCATTCTCAAAATTTTTTCCCAAGACGGGTACATTAATGGGGTGTTCCCCATTTTCAGATTTGATGCAAAATTTAATTGGATCCCTATCTGGGTGGGGTTTCTCAATCCCATTCTCTCACTTTAGCCCAACATGGCATGTAGAAACGGAAAAATTATTTAATTTTTTTAAAAATGTTATCCCAAACCAAAACCCTTTTAGTTAGGGATTTTCAAAAACCATGGTCACTAGTTTGGGGGGGAAATCTTTCAGGGGTGCTATATGTACCTCCTTTTTTTAACTCGGTTGGGGCCCTTCCACACAGTAAAAAAAGGTTCATCGGGTTTAAAAAAAATAAACCCCAAGGAAGAAAAAAGAAAAACAATTTTTCTGAAGCAAACACGGTAGGCCCCAAATTTTCACAAAACCCGGTTTTAATGGACTAAGATTAAAAAAGCGAGGATATTGCTGAGCCCCGACATAGAAAATGAGCCCTGTTTCCCTTTTTGGGGCTTTAGCCCCGGGCCCCTTTTTGTCCCCCATCCCGAAGGGGTGTTGTTTATTTACATTTGCAGCGTTTCCACATTTTGCCAAAGTCTCATTTTTTTCCCCCAGCCCGGAACAGGTAAAATTGGGGGGATAATTGTACTTTTTTTGGGCCCTTTTAAAACCCTTTCCCCAGAAAGCTGGGGGAAAAAGATAGTTAAGGGAAATCTCTGAAAAAGGGGGACAGGAAAAAAACAATTTTTGCTACATTTTCCATTTAAAAAAAAATTTACTTTTTCCATTCCCATAAAAATTTTCACTTAAGAACAAAACCTATTAAATTTGGAATTTTGGGGCCCTTTTATGAACATGTTAGCATTGAGCAGGTTTTGGGGGCCCCATAGCCCAACAATTTCTTTTTTTTTCATATGTCCCTATGGAAAAAAAAAAGCTGAGCTTGTTTTGGCCAGGTGCTTTTGGGGGGAAATGTTTCTGTTTTCCCCTTTTTGGGCATTGAAAAACACTTTTTTAAAATTAGGGAAAAACTAAAAGGGGAAACAGCGATAAAAAAAGGAAAAAGTTTTGGGGGCCCGTTTTGGTTTCCCAGCAATACCCCCTTACCCACATATCCCCCTTTGTCACATGTTTTTTATTTTCCAAACCGATCCTCTGTAATGCCAATAACATTTAAACCACAACTTTTTCCACCCGTCCCAGAGAAAGTGTTCAGTTTTCCTGGGCCTAAATGAGGGTCGTTCATGGATACATGATGCTGACCCAATAAAATGCCCTTTCCTTTTGGTCAAAAATGCATACAATGCACCCATGCGACTGGGATTTTGTGTTTGGTTTGAGCATCTTGGGGGATCCAAAACGTGATGTCATACACGAGGGGCCCGGGGGGCCACTGGGGGCCTCTGGCAGGGGTCCAGTTGAGGGGAGGGGTTATTATGGGTTTATTTCTATTTTGGGCCCCAGAAAGGGAGTGGGTGGGTTTTTTTAAAACTTTTTAAAAAAATTCCCTTTTAAGTTTTGGGGAAATTTCGATTTTTTTAAGTTTTACATTAATGATATTGGATTTGAAAATTTTTTTGAATTACATATGCCCTTTTTGTTATAAAAAAAGTTCCCTTTTCGAATAAATAAAAAAAAAAAAATCCTTTAAGTACCGGGTGACCCTTTTTACAAAACATATATTTCCCACAGTATTGTCCTAGTCTTTTCTTGTTTGTCCCTCCTATAAGTGTCTAAAAGTTTTGTTTTAAGGCAAATCCCAAAAAAACTATCTTCTGTGTCACGAGTGGCCCCGCGGCCCCTCGCCCAGGCCGCGGGCGCACTCGTGCCGCCGCGCCCCCTTCAGTATTGGGAGCGGTAGTGCCGGGGTTTCCGGGCCCCCTGCCCCTCCCAGACGGTCCTTCCCTGACCGCGCCCCGTTTCCCTGCGTCCTCCATCCGGCCGGTGGCGGCGCCCCCGCGCTGGCCTCCTTAGTTTTAAAAGGGGCCCCATTTGTCCCCATTTTTGGGTTTTAAAAAGGGCAGGGGGCCCCTATAAAAACCCCTTTCCCTTTCCCGGGTTTTTCCCCCGCCTTTCTTTAGTCCCCTACACCTTTAGAAAAAAGTTTTTCCCCTGCATCGTATCCTTTTTAAAAGTGAAACCGAACCATTAACCCCCCGTTTCTCGACCACAAACCCTTTTGCTCCCTCCCCTGACCCCCTGCCGGGCCCCCCGACTCCCTACTTTTGCGATTTTGTCCCAACGCACTCCTTTGGCTGCCTCATGAAAGTCACCCCAGGGGAAGAAAACCTGGTAGTTCGCCCCCGCACAAGTCCCCCCCCGCTTTGCGGCGGTTTTGGTGAAAACCGGGTTTACTTAGATTCCCTCTTGGGTTTACGGTTACACAACCCCCCGCTTGCGGGGTCCAGCAAACCACTACCGAAATCCGGGGGACAGTAAATGGGGCCCAAGGGATCCCCCCAAGGTGCCCTTTAAACCGGGTGATTTCGGGGCCCTTAGCGTCATGGCTCAGCATTCGCAAAAAACCCCGCACAACAAGCTCAGCAGTGAACCAAAGTTTTTCCCCCAAAGCTGCAGCACTCGGGCAAAACCAAAAAGCCCCGACCCCTCCCCCTGTGGCCGGGTTCTCCGCCAGTCCCCGGGATTCTAGGCTGCTTTAACCACCCCGAAAATTTGAAGGGCCCCAAAAAAGTGCGGGGGTTTTTATTACCCGTGTTTCTATGCCCCAAGAGAAAGGGCGGGTCAATTCCCCACTGAACGCTTAAGGTGGCCTTCAGGGTTTTGTTGCTGCCGGGAAAAAGGGCTTGGCTTGGCCCCCCCTCTTTGGGACGGGATTTCCCCGGGGGTGACTAGGGGACCTGCCGGGCCCCCTTCCCTCTCCAAGTCCGCAGTGTTTTGAAAAAACCGGAAACGGGCATCCCCCAGAGCCCAACCTAGGAACCTTCGCCAGGGGGTTCCTGGGGTTGGGGGACAAACGGGGTTCATTTTTGGACCCGGCGTGGGAGCTGATTGGAACGACCCCGCCCTGTGTCCAAATTTTAAAAAAGGGGCTTCCCCCGGAAGGGTTGAGGATGCCCTTTGGGGCTAGAGAACCCCCCGTCTTCCTTAAGTAAAATACCCACCTGGAACTACGCCGGGAAATTGATCTCGCCCGGCCACGCCTTTTTGCCCCCCCTGGCCCCGGTTTTCCCAAAAAACCCTCAGTTTCCGCCGGGGGGTTTTACCGCCCGGTGAAAAAGGCCCATGCAGGGGGACCGGGGCACAATTCTGTCCAAACGGGAAATGCCCCCCTCGGGCAAAAGAAATTGTCCCCTTTTGTGCCAGCCCGGATCACTTTCCCCAATGGCTGCCCCCCTTCGCCCCAGCGGCGGGGAAACCCCCGAACCTAGGTTATGTCGGAGGGCCCGTCCCTGGGTGTGAACTCTTCCCCCCTTTCCTTTTCAAAGGAAGTAGAGGTTCGTTGGTCCCGGACTCGTTTTTGGGTGCCTGTTTTTCTTGACCCTGGACCCGGGGGGAACTTTATCCACGCCCCCCTGGGGGCCCCAATTTGCCCCCCCGGTTCCCGACTGGAGGAAGCCCTTGGTGATTCCTCCTTAGTGGTGAGCCCTTGTAGGCCTTTCCGGTAGGGTGCCAACCCACTGCCCTCCATGTGGGGGGCCTTACACAAGGATAAGATCCCCTTTTTAGTCCTTCCCGGTCGTCCCGGGGCGATTTTTCTTGGGTTTTCCCGGGGGCCCGCAGCTCCACGCCCCTCCCCCGCCCGGGAAAAAGGGGGGGTTTTTTGCGCGGGGGGCCCCCGGGGCTCCCGGGAGTGTTGTCTCTGGGTTTCCCTGGGCCCAGGGCAAACCCTTCCCTTTCACCGCCCCTAACGGCCCCTTCCGGGCCCTTTCCCAGCGAATCCGGGACTACGGGGATGTTTTTTGGAAAAAGCAGGCCGAATTTTTTCCACCGTTGTCCTAGACTGTCCCATTGCCCCCTCCCGGGGACAGCCCCCCTCGGGGCGGGGAGTTCCCGTTACCTTGGCCAGAGCCCCCAGGCCTGTGGCTGTACCCTTGAAAACCTGCAAAAAGGGTTTTAAAACGCAATTTCCTCGTCACCTGCCGGACCCGTTTTTTTTTCGTTCAAAAAAAAAAAAAAAAGGATGGTTCTCCCCGCCCTTGGGGGGACTATGGGGTCGAACCGATTCCCGGAAAAAAACCCGGGTTTGGGTTTTCCAAAATTATGAAACTTTTGATCGCTACAAGGACCCCAAGTCTTTTCCCTTTGGCCCTAAGGGTTTGCATAAAAACCTCACCCGGGAAATCCGTGAGGGGATGGGTGGAAAAAACTGCTTTTAATTTACCCGCGACGGTCCCCCTTTGATTTTTTGTGATCCCATTCGGTCCTTTTGAAAACGCCCCCGGGGTTTTTCGGGAGTTCTTTAAACATGTTTTCCCGGGAAAACCTCTTTTATACTTTGCATCATCGTTTCCCGGGACGACATTTTGGGTTTTTCCCCCGGGTTTTTCAAGGCCCCCATCATTCCCCGGGGAAGGCCTGGCCCTGCAACGTTTGAGCAGAAAACCGGGCCTGTTCCCAAAATTGGAGAAGTCCCTTTTCCCAAAAATCCATTTCCTGCCCTTCCTGGTTAAAATTTCCCCAAAACCCAAAGGGCCTTGAAAAAGGACCCCGCTAAATTGTGGGGCTTCCTGAAAAGGCCCTCGCCCTGTTGGTCTTTGGCCTTTAAAACTTTTTTGGGGATTTGCCAATTACTATCGGAATTTATCCCAATTCTCTAAACTGGTGGCCCCAAATTTTTGGTTAAACCAAAAAGAGGGCTAACCTAAATTTTTGGGCCCCCCGGGGCCCGAAAAAGCTTTCTCTTTTTTTTAAAGTGGGCTTTTGGCTTCCGCCCCCGTTTTGCCCACCCCCGCCCCCTGAGAACCCCTTTCTCTTTTGGAGGTGATGCCTTTTAGTGGGTGGGGTTTCTTACACAAAAGGGTTAAAAGGGGAAAAAAAAATTTTATCTGAGGTTCTTCTCCCAAAAACTTTCCCCGTCGGTGAAGGAACTATGCTATTGGGGCCCGAGATTTTAATTGTATCAAAGGGCCCCCTGGAGGGTGGCGCCTTCTCCGGGAGGGGTTCTTCACCCCTTTAAAAAGGTATACACGGAAACAAAAACCCCCCGTACCCTCAGTCCCCCCAGCGCCCCCAAACCCTCGGAAGCTGGGTTTGGTTCTCTTTTTTTTTTGGATTCAATTTCCCCGGATCCTTTTTGTCCAGTAAAAAGAAGTCGGGGGTGGTGTCCCCCCCGGCATTGACATCACTGGGGAGGGCCCCCAGCCCCAAAAACCCCTTTCCCCCTTTGGAAAACCCCTTATCCAACCCGGATTGCCCGTTCAACACATCCCCCCCGGAAAGCCCTATTTTGGGCCGCCCGCTGCGCAGGGAGTCCTAAATTTGGGGACTTTTCTCTTTTGATGGGGGGCCCCACCCCGGGGCCCACAAAGACTTTCCCAAATTTGATCCCCCCCGTTCTTTTGGGTGGCCAGGTCGGCCAAAGGGTTTTAAAAGGATTTTGTGGACGCCTTGCAAATTGTGGGGAATAAGGTCCCCCCAACAGCCCTTCCCGGGGGGCGAAACCTTCCCCTACCCCAGAAACCCCAGGGCCCCCAGTGGGAGGGGATTTAATCACCGCCCTTCACCCCCTTTGGGGAAAACCCCGTTTTTGGGGTCATTACTGATGGGTTTTTCCCAAAAATGTCACACTTACCCCCTCTCCCCGGGTTTAAACCACCCGCCCCTGTCTGCCCCCCTTTTTTTTATTCACTTTTTTCCCCTCCCACCTGCCCTGGCAAATCGTTTTTTAAAGTGGGGTGCAGTTGTGTTTTAAATTCTGGCGGGCCCCTTGCTCCCAAATTGGGGTTTTTAAAGTTAGATTTTTCGTCGGCATACCCCCCAAATCAAAGGGCCCAAAGGGGGAAAGAGGGTAATCAGTTTTAAGAGCCTCCTATGCCATTTTGTTCGGTCCCCGGGATGTTTGGGGGGCCCCTTCCTCCCCGGGGCCCCAATTTTTTGGGACATTTCCGGATTTCCCCCTTCTTTTTTTGTATAGGGTCGGCCCCCCCCCCCTTCCCCCTTGCCCCCCCCTTTCCGAGGTTCCCTCATTGATCCCTTGGTACCATTTATCGGGCCCTTTTGGGGAGCAGATTTTGGTTCTAACAGCTGCGGCTCCCCCGTTAAAGGTCAGGGGGAAACGGGAAAAAAGGAGCCCGGTCCAAACCTTTGCGTGGAGAAAGGTTGCTATCCGCCCAAATATGTCCGGCTGAAAAAAAATTTTTAAAAGCGGGGCCCCCGTTTCCCGGGGCCCTTTGAAACCCGGAGGCGTATTAATCCTGGGGGCATAAAAAATTAAACCCCAAAACCACCATGTGGACCCCCAAATTTCTTTTTCTTTTTCCCCTTTCTGAAGCCCCGTGTTAAACCCGTTTTTTCCAGAAAAAAGCCCGCCCTTTCCCTCCCCTGAAGCCTTTTTAGCCTCCAACATTTTTTCCCGGTTAAAAGGAGATTTTGGGCCCTATTAAGTGGGGTTGGGGGGTTTAAAAGGGAAATTTTCTTGTTGATTTGAAAAGGGAAATTCGGGCCGGAGGAGAGTTTGGGGGACCCTGAGGAGACTCCTGGACCGGGGGCCCTGGTTGAGGTTCCTCTTGATCCGAAAGAGGGGGAGGCCTAGGGGGGGGGGGGGGCGGGGGGGGGGGGTCCACTAGGGGGCCCCGGGCCCCCTCGCCGGGCCCGCGGGGCGAAACTCGTGCCGCCGCCTCCCTTTGTGTCGGGGAGGGTGTGCTGCGGTCCGTGCCCTGCCCATCCCGGGGCCCCTTACCTAAACCGGGGCTCCCGCGCCCCTGCTCCTCCTGCCGGCCCGGTGCCCCTTCCCGGTCCCAGGCTGCCCTTAGTTTTAAAAGGGGCCCCGTGCGCCCATTTTTGGGGTTAGACGGGGCAGAGGCCCCAAATAAAAACCCCTTCCCTTTCCCAGTTTGCCCCCCCCCGGTTCTTTAGTCCCCTCCCGTTTTTAGAAAAAAGCTTTTTTTCCTGATCGTTTTCCGTTCCCGGGTAGAACCATTACGCCCCCGTTTTTTTCGCCCACGAACCTTTGTCGCCCCCCCGGGACCTCCTGTTAAACCCCAAACTACCCCTAGTTCGCGATTTTTACCACGCACTGCCGGGGTTTGCCCCGCAAGCAAGTCACGCCAGGGGAAAGCAAACCTGGAAAGTTCCCCCCGCAGCAACCCAACCCCGTTTTGGGGCGGGGGGCCTTGTGAAAAGGGTTCTATTAGTTTTCCGCTTTTTGGTAGGGGTTACACAATCGTTTGCGGGGGTCCAGGGGATCCACTCCCGCATCCGTACTTTGTTTCTTAAATTAAAACCCAGGTCATAAAAGAACGATTGATCAGGGCTTAACTTAAAGCTTTTGGGGCCCCTAGTGCAAAAATAAAAGGGGGGCCCCCTTTTAACATTTTTCCATTTTAAAATTTCTTTTGTCCCCTTATGGCCCAAAAAGATTTTTGGGGGCCCCCCCCAGGTGTGGGGCCCGGTTTAGGGGTTGTACCTCTGCACCCCCTGAAAGCTATCCCCCTTGATTGAATAATAATAAAATGATTTTTTTGGCCCAGGGTTGCATAGAAAAAACTAAAAGCGAACCCTGGTGTTTTTTAAGAATACCCATTTTCCCCCAAAAATTAAGACGAAATCTTATATTAGGAGAAAAAAAATGAAAGACGAGCAAAGATTTTTTTTGGGGGTTTTCTTATTTTTATGAAAAAAGAATTCCTTTTATTGTTGAACAAAACATCAACATGTATTAATATACTGTAGTGATTTCATCACAAACATCAGCATAAGCAGCCAAACTCTGAATTGCATTAAAAAAATGCACTAGGTCTTATTTTCTGGGGATGTTTTATTTTGGGGGAAACAGTGTATGCTGACAAACCACTGGGTAAGGGGTCTCCCATCCATAGGGGAATAAAAGAGGATTGGGTGTGTTGAGCTCAAAAACACCACATCCCTTCTTTGGAGATTGTGAAGTGTCTGGCTATGGCTTGTCAGTCTCTCCCCATTGTAATAACCAGTCTGCAGCTTGGGAGAGCCAGGCAGACAGCCATCTTATGTGTAAGGCCAGCTATATACACCCACTGACCGCTTCAGATCAGCTGAGGCTGGACTTTATCAGTTTGTGTTGTTCAGACATCATGAGAAGTCTAAGATGTTGTTTATTTTGTGCAAAACAAATTAAATCGGCTTACCTTCAGTCTTGGCAAGTGATAAACTGCTGTAAGCACTTCTTTGTAGTTCAGGGCTTTGAATGATCTTCAGATGATCTTCATTGTTTCCCATTTCTTTGATCTATCCCATTGTAAAAAAAAAATCTTTATAACCTGTAATATATTGAAATGTAATAAAAATAAATTAGCTTGGTGTTGGCATACTTCTCATAAAGTGGTCCTTCACCAATACAATATTAATTGTTTCCAGGACGACCATTATGTGTTGAAACTATAACTCTATAGGAAACTGGGAATTGGTTCTGAAGCCCCAAAATGTCCCCAACATAACGCAACATGGAGATAATTAAGTAGATAGCAATCCAGATAAAGCGCGTCCTTCCATATAACATCAGGAAGCGCTGCTGCAAGCTGGAAATCACTTTCTATGATGAGGACAGGAGCTTCTATTGGTCATGGATTTTATACACTGTGTACCAGAAAAAAAGAAAATGGGGCCCTTACCTGGTGCCCAAAGTAGCAACTCATGCTGCCACATGCAAGAGCAGTACAGGACATGTAGTACCGCACTATACTGTAGAGAGGGGCTATAGACCACCAAACACTGCATGCACCTCACTAATACATGTAAGAGCAGTACAGGACATGTAGTACCACACTGTACTGTAGAGAGGCGCTATAGACAACCAATCACTGCATGCACCTCACTAATACATGTAAGAGCAGTACAGGACATGTAGTACTGCACTGTACTGTAGAGAGGCGCTGTAGACCACCAATCACTGCATGCACCTCACTAATACATGTAAGAGCAGTACAGGACATGTAGTACCGCACTGTACTGTAGAGAGGCACTATAGACCTCCAATCACTGCATGCACCTCACTAATACATGTAAGAGCAGTACAGGACATGTAGTACCGCACTGTACTGTAGAGAGGCACTATAGACCTCCAATCACTGCATGCACCTCACTAATACATGTAAGAGCAGTACAGGACATGTAGTACCGCACTGTACTGTAGAGAGGCACTATAGACCTCCAATCACTGCATGCACCTATCTAATACATGTAAGAGAAGTACAGGACATGTAGTACTGCACTGTACTGTAGAGAAATGCTATAGACCACCAATCCCTGCATGTACCTCACTAATACAGAGGTTTTAAAAGTAAAATTTTCATACTGATTGATTGGATGTTCCATCACATGTGCCACAGATCGGCAGTGTCTGCGACATTGTATGGTGAAACCACACTCAACATACATTTTCCAAGGAAAGACCATTGTATGCTGAAAATATTGTATCCTGAGGCCATTGTAACTTGTGATCACTGTACTTGGTAATAACGCAAACTGAACATAAACCCCTTAGAATTTACTTTAATGCCCTATGCAAGTTTAATTTTACCTACAGTACATAGAACATAACCGATAACAAAAATAGTTTTGTTTTATTGTCTAGAAGAGTTAAAAATCTGCTTGATACATACTCTACTCTTAAAAAGTTTGGGACATTTGGCTTTTGGTTGAACATAAAATTCCTTGTACGTTTTTTTTAAATGAATTAAATGAGCCGATCTCTCCCCTTCAGATGCACACGTCCAACTGTTCAATGTTCCAGTACGTTTTGCACAACTTGATGATTTCTAACAAGGAGCTTAATGGCAAAATTCCCAACAGGTGTCTGATCCCTGAATTGCCCAAAAAATTTAGGGAATCAATTTGAATTGGGATTTTTACAGTGCTCCTCATTCTGCTGTTCACATTGTGACATAATGAGACCTTAGTTGGTTTTTAGCACTCCACCCATCTACACAGACTTTTTAATCAGTGCAGTGTATTTAGTAGCTGGTGCCTTCACATTCTGAAAGGTAGGTCTGGATGGACCACAGAGAAAATATAGCGTTAGTGCAAACGTAGTGTAGGACCCACCGCATTGAGGTCTCGTTGAAGTCGAGGTGGGCTTAAGCAATTTTGCGCAAAAGTGTGAACAAAGAACCTCATAAAACTTTCGCTTTTTTTAAAGCAGAAAGTTTTTTTTCAACGTATTCTATTTTTGTGTGCTGCTGTTATTGTTATGTGTATAATGAGACCAAGACAACACCTTACAATTGATCAACAGGACCTCACCGTTGCCAGGCTTCAAGCAGAAGGCTCTCAGACGGAAGTGGCCGCTGAGCTTAGAGCATGTCAGAGTCATCAGCAGGTTGAATCAGAGATACGGAGAGACTGGAAGTCACACAGAAAGGCAATGAAACTGATATCCTTTGGCTCCATCACACACTGATGAGCGCTTTATTGTAAGCAATGCCCTGCGGAGCCGGATGATGAATGCCGCACAACTCCAGGCACGTTTAAGGGAGGAGAGAGGCGCCAAGTGTCACATCAGACCATTCATAACCGTTTACATCAGCGTGGTCTGTGTGCTAGATGACCAGTAAGGGTACCTGACCTGGCTGATGCATAGCATTTCCTTGACGTCTACAGAATCATTGGCGGCCATCATTTCTGCTCAGAGTGAATCGTCTAATCACTGAACAGCACTGAGGAGCACCGGTCCCTCATCCAGCATAGAAGCTCCCTGGCCCAAGCAAGACAATGCTGCTTGTGTCTGCTGGTGTGGTCAGGTTGTCTAGCACATAGATGACACAAAAAGTACTGAAACACTGAACAGTTGGACATATGCATCTAAAGGGGAGACATGTCTCATTTAGTTAATTTAAAAAAAATGTAAGACATTTTATGTTCATACTGAAATTTCAACCATAAACCAAATATCCTTAACTTTTTGTGAGGAATGTATGTCTACAGAGCTGAAGTCCTGGGTTCAAATCCCACAAAGGAGAACATCTGCAAGGACTTTGTTCCTCCCGTGTTTGTGTGGGTTTCCTACAGGTAAGAAAAATTACCACAAACATATATGTTGTTGAGAAGAGAAGAACAACTATCACTGCAAAAATGATCTCAACTAAAATATAACCTTTAATAGATATAATTAAAATATACTCTATAGTAAAATCTCCAGTAAATCCCCCAGATTTTTATCAGATATCAAAATAACAATTTCTAAAAGGGGAATAAGGATATTGGAGGAAGATACCACAAATAAAGGGGCGTAGCTACAGGGGGTGCAGCGGTAGCAGTCGCTACCGGGCCCTGCAGCCTGAGGGGGCCAAAAATCCCTCCTGCCACATAAGAAGATACCAGCATTGTAAATGGTGCATGGTAACTGGGGGGCCCCATTTCACTTTTCGCACCAGGGGCCAAGAGCTTGAAGTTACGCCTCTGCACAAATATAATAATATAACTCCTCAAAAATCCTGTCTTAGGCCTCGTTCACACGGCTTATTTCGCCGCGTATTTGCCAACAGATTGACGATCGTCAATCCGTCGGCAAATCCGTCCGAAATAAGTCACAGCCTATTTTCTATTGATTTCAATAGAAAATACGGCTCGTCGTTCATACGACGCATAGTTCCGTTCCGGATTGCCGGCGGATTGACGCGGCAATCCGGACGGAAAAACAATGTGCATGTCAATTATTTTCCGGCGGATTCCCACCTACAATGATTGTAGATGGTGAATCCGTCGGGAAATCAGTTACAAATACGTGCACACTTAGTGGCACGTATTTGCAACGATTTTCAAAATGATTTCAGAACGTATTTACATCGGAAATCCGTTGTAAATACGTTCTAAAAATAAGCCGTGTGAACGAGGCCTAACAGGGCAGAAATCGCCCTGAAAGGAGTGGCTCCGCTTTAATGTACACTCCCTCAAAAAAGGAACACAATTAGTGCTTCGATCAATTATAGAGCAAAAGATAACAACAAAAAGAAAAGTAATAATAAATACAGGAAAAACTGATATTAAAGAAAAAACTGAAAAAAGTCCCAAGGCGTTTCCCCATCAGTATGAAGGTTCATCAGGGGACAGGAAAAAAAAAATGAGGCAAATTAAATACATATGCGATTACTCCACTGTCAGACAGGATTTTTTGGGGGTTATTTTATTATATTTGTGGTATCTTCCCCCCCCCCATCCTTATTCCCTCTTAAGTTTCCTACAGGTACTCAGATTTTGCCCACAATCCCAAAAAACATACTGATAGGTTAATCTGGAATTTAGATAGAGCCCCAATGGGGACAAATGTGAATAATGACAAATTCTGCACAGCGCTATATTAACGAATGTCATGTCAATACACAATTTGCATTTATTGGCAAAGATCTCGATGCTAAGAAAAATGTTTACAAAGATCTCAAGTTGTAAGAGAAATTAAGAATTCCCCAAGTAGAAGAGGTAGGTACTGCCGGACCTCTATGAAGCACAAACAGGTGAGTACTCCAGTACCCGGCTGCCCATGATCCACATTGGGTCTTGCATAGCAGGACAGAGTGTGGCATTGCTATATCAATAGACCGATATTTGGTGACTTCAGTTGATTTACAGACAGAACACTGGGTTAACGGAGAACAAAGGCTCGAAATAAAAATAATTAAGGAGTTAACTGTAGAGAGATTAAGCGTTCCAGCCCGGAGGGGTTTAGATTCCTTAATCAGATTTCTAGCCCGGTGCATTGAGTGAGGGCACCCTCCCTGCAGCCTGGTGCAGGTAATTATTAAACAGAACAATGCCACCAGCCGGCACACACAGGGGGGCTGGAGTCATGGAATGTATCGAGGAGGTGAAAGTAGCAGCACAGACTGGATGGTTGTGGACAGGGCTTGTTGCTTCAAAGTCAGATACCCTCTGCAAAGCTTTGTTTTCAAAACATCCCAAGTACAACTTTCCTCGGCACGGAGCTGCGCTGCCTGTGATGCCAAAGTTCATGGCAGTGCTGTGTCTCTAACCTCTGGATACAATGCAGTGCCAAGCAGGCTGGGTGGTGATTGAAGTGATCTGTAGGTTCCTAGGGGTGTCTACAACTGCAGGTAAGACGCGTCATGTTTGTTACTGACCTTATTGTAAAGGGGTATTTAAAGGATGGTACCCAGCTGGCACTGGCATATCAAATTGTGACTGGTACAGGTCCCTGAAAGTCTTTACCTGCGGTCATACTTGTGCACCACTCTCCACTCTGTTCTATGGGAGTTCCCAGTACAGGGGAGCGCTGTGTTCTCTCCATTCTGTTCTATGGCAGTTCCCCTATGGGAGTTCCCAGTACAGGGGAGCGCGGTGTTTGCTACGTTCTGTGCTATGGGAGGTCCCAGTACAGGTGAGCACTGTGTTCTCCATTCTGTAATATAGGAGTTCCCAGTACAGGGGAGCGCTGTTTTCTCCATTCTGTTCTATGGGAGTTGCCAGTACAGGGGAGCGCTGTGTTCTTCATTCTGTTCTATGGGAGTTCACAGTACAGGGGAGTGCTGTATTCTCCATTCTATTCTATGGTGGTTTCCAGTACAGGGGAGCGCTGTGTTCTTCATTCTGTTCTATGAGAGTTCCCAGTACAGGGGAGCGCTGTGTTCTCCATTCTGTGGGAGTTCCCAGTACAGGGGAGCGCTGTGTTCTCCATTCTCCTCTGTGGGAGTTCCCAGTACAGGGAGCGCTGTGTTCTCCATTCTGTTCTATGGGAGTTCCCAGTACAGGGGAGCGCTGTGTTCTCCATTCTGTTCTATGGGAGTTCCCAGTACAGGGGAGCATGTGTCCTCCATTCTGTTCTATGGAGTTCCCAGTACAGGGGAGCGCTGTGTTCTCTCCATTCTGTTCTATGGGAGTTCCCAGTACAGGGGAGCGCTGTGTTCTCCATTCTCCTCTATGGGAGTTCCCAGTACAGGGGAGAACTGTATTCTCCATTCTGTTCCATGGGCGTTCCCAGTACAGGGGAGCGCTGTATTCTCCATTCGGTTCTATAGGAGTTCCCGGTACAGGGGAGCGCTGTGTTCTCCATTCTGATCTAGGGGAGTTTCCAGTACAGGGAAGCGCTGTATTCTCCATTCGGTTCTATGGCAGTTCCCAGTACAGGGGAGCGCTGTGTTCGACTGTACATATCCTATCGATAAGCCATCAAAGTACAATGTAGGAACACCCCTTTAAAAATGAGCTACTGTAGTTGGAAACAAGTGGTGAATATTAAGAAACAATTGATTTAAATGCAGTTATACCTCCTGTTTTTTTCATGATTGTTGGACTTTATATTTAATCTTGGGGAATGTAGCGAATTAAAGGGGGTGTTATATGCCATCAAAATGCAAATAGGGAACATCCCTGTAAGGGCTTGTTCACATGGAGTTTACACTCCGTGTTACAAGCGCTCCGTGTTTCAATAGCGCAACTCGGCTCCGTCTTGAAAAGAATTGCATGTCTATTCTTTTCAAGACTGAGCGCAGCTGCGCTATTGAAACACGCAGCTGCGATCCCTCATGTGAATGCCGCTCTGTGTTCAGCATAGACGGCAGTGAGAATCTAATTGTTAATTGTTAGATCCGTCTTGGGGACCGACAGTGCGGACCCCAAAACGGATCCCTAAAGCGTTTGGAACACAGAGTGTAAGCTCCGTGTGAACAAGCCCTAAGTGTCGCTGTTATTGTGGTATCCATCGAATGAAGACCATTAATAACTACATCAGTACAAGCTAATTTTACAACAGAAACATCAATTCATTCAGACAGTTCAGTACAAGGGAATGCCACCTGATATAGTGACACAGAAATAAAAGGCAAAAACATACAACAAAAATAGAATAAAAAATAGACATAGCCTAAGAATGTAAATAGATAAATTAAGGGCCAAATAATTGTAGGATACCAAAAGCTGCGTGAGACAACTCCTCAGAATACACATAATTATCGAACCATCCCGCAAGATTAGCATCCACGGAGCACATGTCAACAGCAAGTAAATTAAAGCAGGGAGTGTCCACTTATTGGAAGTGCTTCTCTGTCCAAATCAGTTGGATTTCCAACAAGTTTTCTGGGTGGTTTTTAGTTTCTTGTTGAGGTTTTTGTTGTGGTTTTTGGTCTGGTTTTTTGGACGGTTTGTGGACAGTTTTTAACTTATGCATAATTCATACAACTTGTATAAACAACTGGGCAGTTTATCAGCAGAACCGTCCAAAAACGCAGAAAAAACGTCCAATAAATGTTCGCCAGTTTACATAGACTTCAATAGTAAATTTTCTGCTGGACTCCATCAGTTTTTACAACATGTTATTAAAACCGCCGCCGAGCAAAAAAAAAAAAAAGATTGTGTAGACTACAGGTCTATTTTTGTATTTAAGTCCATGTGAACTTTTTTACGTTGGATTTTCAGCGGTTTCAAAATACCAAAACTACCCAAAATCTGATGGGAAACCTCTGCTGTGTAAAAGGGTGCTTTCACACAGAGCACTTTTTGGTGCTTATTTTTTATGTATTTTTTCTGCAGACAGATAAAGCAATTAATGGCATACATTTCTGCACAAAAAAACGCATCTAAAACAAACCAAAAAGCACTCTGTGTGAAAGCACCCAAAGACATTGATCCAGGGATTTATTCTGATGGTCAGATTGGAGTCCGGAAGGAATTTGACCCTAAAATGAGGACTAATGGCTTCTACCTCATGGGGGGGTTTTGCTTCTTCTGGATCAACCTCATAAGCTAAAAGGCTAAACTGGATGGCTGGATGGCTCACTATAAGAGCTATGAATTACCGTAATTGCGGCGCACGTTTCGCCGCGTATAATGCGCAATACATGACGAAATACGCGCTGCAATTACAGCGTGTGAACATACCCTTAAGCTCCATCTACACAACAGTAATTTACTGTTGGATTTTTAAGCTGATTTGGTATGTAGAATCCGCAAAAATCCCGACTGTAAATCATCCCCCTAGAGCTCAGTAGAAAATTCGAACTGTAGCCTACACAGCTTGGATTTTCTGTGGTCTGATTCCAAAATTGCTAGTTTTGAAAAAAAAAAAAAATAGAACATGTTCTATAATCCGCCGTATATCACTGGAAAAGGGAGGATTAAAGTCCTGTTCAACTGAATGGGATGCTCGAAATACGCAACAACAAAAGCTGACAAAAAATGAAAACGGAGTGTAAAATACTGGCTGGATTCAGATTAGACCAGTAATATGTTCTTCCCGTGTAGACGTAGGCTAAGGTTATGTTCACACGGCATATTGCGGCACGTTTTGCATGCACCGCAATACGCCGGGTGTTTTAGAAGTATGTGCTGGCCAGTGCATACTTCTAAAACATGAGGGGGTGGGGTGGATGCTGCACCCATTCACTTCAATCATCCGGTGGGAAGAAGAGACATGTCACTTCTTTAACCGGAGTTCAATACGCGTCGAGGAAGACAGGCGTAATTCGTAGCTCTCTGTGTGACCTATTGATTAGGCGATGTTCACACGGCTGATTTTGGGACGGATTTCAGTCCGTATTTCGCGGCGTACTGCGCGCATACGGCTGAAATCCGTCCCTGTCATTACGGTAATCCACAGTTCTCATAGAGAACTATGGATTACGTCTCCTCTCCCCGCTCGCCGTATTTCGTGTGACATGCACATTATCCCGGTGGGATATGCGCCGTGGATAATGAAAGTCTCGCCCCCCCCCCGCCCCTGCCCCCCATACACACGCCGTAATTGTGGGCGAAATCCATCCCGCAATTACGGCGTGAATCAGCCGTGTGAACATAGCCTTACTGTGATTGCGGGGTGCATTTCGGGCATTCTGCAGTGCAATTACGCCGTGTGAACATTCCCTAAGGCTATGTCCACACAGTATAGAAAAACGATTGTATTTTTGACGCTTTTAGGATTCTAAAACCATTGAAAATATGATCGTTTAACCTGCCGATAGACTTTAGGAGAAAAAAAACATCGGCAGTCTACACAGGACGTTTTTTTTCCGATAGTTCTCTGGTCCCAGTGGTTTTAGGAACATGTTGTAAAAACCGCCAGCGCCGGGCGTTTTTCCGTCAGTTTCCCGTACATTCCCGTACGGCTGACGGGAAAAAAGCTAAAACCGACCGCGGTTTTTGTGCAAAACGTGAAAAAAAAACTGCTCAACTTTCAGACGGTTTTTGTCCGATGCTGTGTGGATCTAGCCTAAGAGTATGGTGCATGCTTTAAAAATGAGCATATTCTACTGTTTGCATTCTTACATTTCTTATTATTGGATAAATGGCAGCAAAGTTTCAGAGGCATTTAGTAAAGGCACCTACTTTTGGTCAGTGCTCGAGAGATCACAGGGAAATATAGATAAGGTTCTTTAGTAGAGAGCAATGTTTTCATAGGGAAGACTGCAGAATTTTGTGTTATCATACAATTGCATTATTTTTTTTTTTTAATGAGAGCAAGTGGTAATTTCAGTATCTCTTTAAATTATAATGAGAACATCTGTCTGGATCAGGATACTACTAGTTTGATGATGAATAATGCATTTATAATGATGCTACATCTCTAAGGATTTTGTAGGGAATTATATCCTCTAATTTATTACTTTCATACTTCACTCCTAAGGCCTACAAGTATAAAATGCATTCGCTATGAAACACAGCTAAATTAGATTGCCTCGTGCCAACGGACATGTCAGCACTAGGACCTCTGCATGAGACATATAGACCTAGGATTAAAACTAGGCTATGTCTACACAGCAACGTTTAAATGTCGTCCAAATTCCGACTGCATTTTAACATCACCCCGTTTTTTTTCTGGAGTTTTTGCTAAGAACTGTGGTCGGTTTTCGGATTTGCCAATCTAGTGGAAGATCTGATACGTTTTAAATTTGTTGCAAAAAATCCGTACTGTGTTGACTACTGTGCAGATTTTCTATTGTGGTTTATGGGGCACTGGTTACAGTCGGATTTTCCGCGGATTCTAAATACTGAATGCACTAAAAATCGCACTAAAAACCTGTTCTGTGTAGACATAACCTTATCATTAATAAAAATAGATACAAAAACGTCTGACTGCCATATAAAAAGATTGACTTTTTCCATCGCTGGAAGACGCAATATATAAAAAAAAATATACAAAAATTAGCCAGCACACCCATTCACAAATGACACAGATGCCAGCTGTTGTTGCTGTACCACATAGATGCTGTCTCTTCTATTGAAAAATTTGCTTTAACAGGCACTAAAAGCCAAACAAACATTAAGTTCATAGAACAGTAAAAATACATTACTATCATACATATAAAATAGATGTTTTTAGTGCACACTTAGATCAAATTGTTTATGCCCACCAGGACTGGGACAAGGTAATTTGGTGCCCTAGGCAAATAAAACATACAGTGCCCCCCAAATGAAAAATTCAGGTCACTCTATACCTCCTTGCGCCCCTTTCTGTCTGAGATGAAGTGGCGGCCACCTACTTTCACCTACCTGACGTCCCAGCCCTGTGCCCACCTTCCATGTCAAGGTAACTTCATCAGGTAGGTCCCTAATTCTCTTTGGGGCCATAACTGCCACACATTCAGGGCACTAGGCCCTATTCGCACAGATTATAAGGATGTAAAGCAGATAGGTGGAGTGCACAGCTCCACAGAGAGGTAAATCTAGACTTAGGGACCTACCTGATGAAGTTGTCTTGAAGTAGTAGGTGGGCATATACTATTTGATCTAAGTGAGCACTAAAAACCATCTTATACATGTAGAAAAGATAGCAGTAATGTAACTTAAACCTGTCACATTGAACATGATATCTGATCTGCAGAAAACATGTTATAGAGTGAGAAGAGCTGAGCAGACTGATACATAGTTTTGTATGGTGAATTCACAAGAACTTGTAATTGATTGATTTAAATTTCTGCTTAGTTTTAGTTAAAAAGTCCAAGGGCCGGTCTTATCTGTGACTGACAGCCATCTCTGTATGCATAATAATGCAAATTATGCTCTAAATCACTAATAATACCGCCCACTGGACTCCTTAATCAAGACTAAGCAGAAATTCAAATGAATCCCTTAAAAGTTCTGCTAAATCTTTCCCCACAGAACTACATACTGTATCGGTCTGCTCAGCAACTCTCAGTCTATAACATGCTGCCCGCAGAAGATATAGCTGCTTCAGTGTGATAGGTTCCCTTTATATATTCCATGAAATCAGTGTTTGTATGAGTTTCGGTGCCTGCTGGTTGCTGCTGCATTTTTCGTGCTGTAGAATTTGTTGGTGGCATGCTTTGGTCATTATTCCTACAGAAGGGGGTTTTTTAAACCCTGATTATGCACCTTATTAGCATCCACCAAACCCGTCCATCAATCATTAATTCACTTGTTACAAAACAAAAAAAAAAAAAATAACACCATTAGCCTCACAAATGTATTAGCATTGGGTTTTTTTTTTTTTTTTTTTTTTAAAATCAGACTACACCATAGATATAATTAAAGGGGTATTCTCACCATAGCTTTAAACATGTAGGCAAAAATAAAGATTATTGCCAAATACATTGCTGTTCTGATTTTGCGTTGTTTCAGTTCAGGGAAGAGACTGACAGTAGCTGCCTGAGAGGAGAGGTGATGTCTGAGTATATGCGGCCATTACTGAGGAGCTCTCATCACTGGTGGTATCCAGAATAAGCTGGACACTATGGATCACTAAGGGAGCAGCTACAACAAAAAGGCTATTTTATTGAAAATTTAATAATGATGAATTGTGAAAATGTTTATTTAATTTGCAGTCCTCCCACATCAATTTTACTTTGTGGTAAAACCCCTTTAAAGCTACAGTATAATAGAAGCCTATGAGGTACATTCATGTCACTCAATAGTTCAAATTGTTACTAAAATACTGAAATATTTTAATACTGCGGGCCAAATATTCTCTGTGTAGCCCAGGCCTAATTTATATTACAAATGATAAAGCCGTGGTTTCTGTATAACCTCCATATGTCCCATCCATGCTGTGAGAGCTAAACTCCCAGTGCCGGAGTAATTTGCCATGGTTTCATTGCAAGTTGTATGATCACCACGACTAGCAATAATGTGGTCATTTTTAATCTAACAAGGAAATGGTTAAGTCTACATGTGAACATTTAATGAGAAAGCAACAAGTTTATCCTTTAATCCTTCATTTTGAACTGTTAGACTTTCTACCCAGAGCAGCACAAAAGCTTTGATTGGAGCTCATTCACCCTTGTATGTTGGTTTAGAAGGTGGTTTTGCCCTGACTACGTTCGGAAATGCACATACTCGACATAACTGAGAGCTCAGATTTAGGAGGTGTCGCATTTGTGAAGGGGCTTTGTACAGATTATGTAAGGTTCGCTGACTTGCTTTCACATTTAAGTTATTGACTCTCTTGATTAAATAAATAGAACATGTCCAAAGATTGGCTTACAAAATGGTGGAAGGTCTGAAGCTTAAAAATTATTCGGAAAGGAATTCATTTGTACGTTCTGGAATGGTGACAACCAGAGCAAAACCTTTAAATATGGTTCAAGAGATTAAGTGTTATTAATGAGAGACGCAAAAAACAACGAGATGCAATCGGAATTCAAAATATGAGAAAATATTATTTTACTAAAAGAGTAGTTGATGCTTGGAACAAATTTCTATCAAATGTGGTGGGTAAATCAACAGTATATGAATATATAAACATGCCTGGGATCAACATCTATTAATCCTTAGATACAAATGAAAAGGAAATAAGATAAGGGCAGACTACACGAACCATGTCATCTCTTTCTGCCATAAATCTTCTAAGTTTCTATTACATGGGACAGGGACAGGTCAATGAAACTGAATATACAGTCGTGAGAAAAAGGAAGTGCACCCTCTTTGAACTCTATAGTTTTGTGTGTCAGGATAGCATAAACAAAAACATCTGGTTCTTAAAAGGTCCTAAAATTGGGTAAATGCAACCCGAGATGAAGAACAACAGATGGAAAATTAGACCATGTTGTTGTTTATTTAAAAAAAAGCTAGGCCAAAGTGCAGAAGCAGTGAGTGAAATATCAAATACACCCCATAGGAATTAGAAGGGTAAATAGCAGCCAGGTATGCTGATTAACTGACCATCATCCACCTCTATAAAAGCAGAGGTTTTAGCAGTTTGTTGGTCTGGAGAAGACATCAGCAGAAGAAAGAGGAAAGACATCAACAATTACCTTAAAGAAGCAATTGTTGCTGCCCATCAATCTAGGAAACGTTATAAGGTCAGTTCCAAACAATCTGACGTCTATCATTCTACAGTGAGAAATATAAAACTTTAAATACAGTTGACAGTCTTTCCGAAAGTTGATGGGCCAGCAAGTTAACCCCGGGGTCAGACCATGCAGCGCTCATAGAAATTGCAAAAAAACTACATAGTTACAACTCTGATTCTACATGCCTCAATATGTTAAATGATCAAGTTCACAGCAGTACAATTAGAAAAAAAAACTTTGTACAGCACTATGGAGTAAAACACAACTATATAAATGAATAGAAAAAAATAAATAACCCAGAAGTATGGCTTGTTTGGAAGTGTAACCAGGAGAAAGTATCTTCTTTCTAAAAAAGGACAAAGCGAAATGACTACATTTGTAAAACCAAATCTTAAAAAAGGAATAGACCTGTTAATTACTTTGCATATAACGACAAACATCTCCTATCTCTGCTAAGCACAGGAGTGGTGATGATTTGAGATTCTTTTGCAGCCACAGCACATTGGCACCTTGCAGTCATGGAGTTCAGCAAAGTATATTCGGTAATCTAGGGAAGCTGGTGTACACAGGCAGGAGATAAGAACTGCTCTAGCTCTGAAAGGAAGCAAAATCAAACCAGCAATGTATTTGGTAATAGTCTTTACTTACCTTTGCTTACATGTTTAAAGTGGATCAGTGTGGTGAGAATACCCCTTTAATGCTGCAAAAAATGTAAATAAACTGCTGAGTAATTTTTATGTACGTCCAAACTGCAGCAAAAAAAATCCAATTTTACAAAGCAGGCAAGCTGCTGTTTAACCATTTAGATGCTGCAGCAATTGCAGCCACAGCATCTAAATGCATGAGAAACGGTGCCCCCCTCCCCTCCAGCAACAAGATCACTGGATGCCGAGCGGTTACCCTGGCATCTGGAAGCCTGGTGAAAGATTGCTTAACCTCTATGTTAGTGCTTCTGTTACTTCCTGCCTTAGGCAGGAAGTAATAGGACCACCATTCTGGTACACACTTTTGCGTTATCTATAAAGTGCAGAAGGGTGTACAGGCAATCGAGCTCCCTGATGGGACTACAAGTACCAATGTACAAATAGTTAAAAAAAAGTTTTAAAAATATTAAAAGTTAAAATAACCTCTTTTTGGCATTTTACAAATAAAAAAATCAAAGAAAAAGTTACACATAATTGGTATCGTCGCATCTATAAAAGTCTGATCTATTAAAATATAATAATCCCTTATGTCGAACACCATATATAATCCCGTACGCCGAACACCATATATCATCCCGTACGCCGAACACCATATATCATCCCGTACGCCGAACACCATATATAATCCCGTACGCCGAACACCATATATAATCCCGTACGCCGAACACCATATATAATCCCGTACGCCGAACACAATATATAATCCCGTACGCCGAACACCATATATAATCCCGTACGCCGAACACCATGTAACACCATAGAAGAAAAAAATCTAAATTGTGAATTTTTTATGTCCCTAAAAATTGGAATAAAAAGTGAACAAAAAGTTGCATGTATGCCAAACTGGTACCAATAATACCTAGACTTCGGATGCCAAAAAATTAGCCCTCTCTCAGGTCCATAAATGGAAAAATAAAAAAGTAATTGGCCACAGAAAATGGCACAAATTAATTAAATTTTTATTTTAAAAGTATTAACATGTAATGAAAACATTGAAAAAAAATAATGAAAATACTTGGTATTGCCGAGAATCGTACTGACCTGCAGAATAGAGACAACACATCGTTTTTAACAAAGAGTGAATACTGTTAAAAACAAAACACCAGCAAAAATGGTGCAAGTAATTTATTTTATTTTTTTTAACATAACATTTTCAGGTAGAATTTTTTTCAGTTACCTAATATATTCTGTGGTATGGTCAGTGGTATGCAAAAAACTCATATATCTATGTAGACTTGAAAATCAAAAAAAGTTATGGCTCTTGGAAGGCAGGGAGGAAAAAAATTTAAGAACCAAAAAATTATGACCAGCTGTCCTTCGGGGGTTAACAGCATAACCCATATAACAGAGCAACGAACAATTCTGAAAATATATCATCTATTAATCTCAATTTGTGAAAGTAGAATATGTATGCAGTGATGGCACCGGATGGGTGGGAAAGGAATGATGTTTACCTGCCTGCAGGGGTAGGATTGAAATTTGTAACAGATCCTCTACTTGGCTGACAAAATATACATGTGGTATCCCTGTGGTGTAAGACTCCGCAGAAAGTTGTATTAACTAATAACCAAAGAAGATAATTACAGTCTTCCAAATACACGATACATTAATGTGGATTCTTAATATTATTGTATGTAACAGTAATTTCCTATAAATCACCCAAACTTGTCTGCTTCCTTCCGAGGTTAGATTTCTAAAATAATTCGCTAAACTTTGAATATATAAATACCAACTTAGTCTCATTACTTCAAGTGTAAAAGCAAATATAGGATGATATAGCTTACCGCCAGCCACAACGTCTAAGTAAACATCCAATAAATGTCCCCTTGGACTGCAGGAAAGGATGAGTTTACAAGTGTAACGGTAAAGCCAGCACCTGCAGTGTAGAAAGGATAAAATCATGTCCTTTATTTACATTTCTTTAAAGGGGTTGTCTCACTACATTGATTCATCTTACCTTATTCCGGTTTTCTTGGTTTCACTTTGAATTCAGGGGTGTGTTTACTGGCTTCTACTAGGCTGCAGTAGAAGCCAGGTCTGTAGCTATAGCGACCAGTGCTGGCAGCCTATATATGAGAGATAGAACAGGTCTGTAGCTATAGTGACCTGAGGAGCTGATGCAGCCCATACAAGAGGGGACATCTAGGAATAGGTAGGACACTGCTAATGGTCACATATTGCAAAGTGACTTGTTTTTGCAAGATCTATAAAATAAAAAGCAGCGATCCCTGTAGTGAGACAACCCTTTAAAAAAAGCTTAACCTGAAGCAAGGTCCATTCCTTCTGACGCGTTTTGAGCCTAAGTGCGGCTCTTACTTAAACGGGGAAAGGACATTGCTTCACAATTAAGGGGTGTTGTGGGAGTTAAGCTTGTTGGTCCATCAGGGTATGATAAAAAAATAGAAGCTAAGACTTGTTCAGCCTCAGCGCTGGTCTGTAGATCCCGGAAGTAAGGGCGCTTTCACACGGTACATTTTTGGTGCGTTTTTCGGATGCCTTTTTTTTTTGTAGAAAGGTACAGCAATTAATGCTGTACATTACTGTACAAAAAACGCATCCAAAAAATGCACCAAAAATGCACCCTAAATGTGATCAACGTGTAATTCTAAATGTATGGGTCTTGCGGCGCACACAGGTACATGCCGCAAGACACCGTGTAAACATACCCTTAGCGAGCTACACACTGTGCAAACTAAACAGAGCACCCCCTAAAATAAATTTATGCTGGACATAGTGTCCCTGAATACGCCCACTTAAATCACTAGGGAATTGCCTCTTGAAAGCTTAAAACATACAGGTTGTAGTGGTTGTTATGACCTGTGAAATAGTGGGGCAGACTTTTAAAAAACATCCAATACTTAGAGACTAGACAGTCTTAGAATGCGCCACATTTATCAGTGTTGATGAATCTGGTACATGTCTAGATGGTCTGCTTGAAGATTACACTGTATATTAGTTGGATTTATGCCACTAATTGCGGCAAAATGTTGTCTTTAATTATTTGGTGGCCAGCGTCATAAGCTAAACCACGTCCTCTTTTCGAGAGGCCACGGCCTTTTACCAAATACAACCAGCAGCGCCTAAACTTTAGATGTGTACCCCTTGTGTCGCGGTCTCTATTTGTGGAAGTTACAGTTGCCAACCTGACCCTGATGTTAATTCTCACACTGTCTAAAACACGTAACAGATATGGTAATAAGCATTTACCGCAGTATTTTGGTGCAACTATGAAATTTAAAGGTCCCCCAGTTTTTTTTGGGCTCTGGGGCTTTCAATTTTCCTTTTCCTTTTTTCCTATTTTGAAGGTAGTTTTGGGAAAGGGAAATCTGTATTTTGGGGGGTTGGAGGGCGGTTCAGGGAGAGTTTTTTGGGGGGTTTTTTTTTAAAAAGTGCTTGGGAAAATTGAAATTTTTAAAAGAAAAACCCTTTACATGGGGAAAATTTAAAAAATGCCTTTCCTTTTTCCCCACCTGTCATTTCAGTCATGCGGGGACGGGCTTGGTCTGTTCTGGTTAGGCTCTAATGAAATGACACAGGCAAAAAGTTTGTTGTTCTTTTTTGCCACATCCCTGGGGAGGTCACCCCCCAGTGGGGCGGGATGCCCGCGGGGGCCTTCCCCACCACTGAGCACGGGAAATTATTTTTTCATTGTTTAAAGGATGGGGGATAGGTTTGTTATTGACTGGGGGGGCACATTTGCAGGGCGATAAACCCAAAACCAGCAACTTTGGCGTAGCTTTTAAAATTTGTTAAAGTCGGGCATTTCTTGGGGGCCACTGCATAACATCTCCCCCTCAGTCTTTCTTTTTAAATGAAAAATTTAAATTTTTTTTTGCTTTTTTTTCTTTTTCTTTTTTGCTATTAGTCTTAGTATTTTAAACAAGTCTCAAACTGCACAAAAACCCAAAAAAATGTAAATTTTCCGGGTTAAAATTTTTAAATCTGACACATTTTAAATTTTTTAAAAACAAAAAAGTTGAAAATCCATAAAAATTTTAAATCTTTCATTTTTTTATTTTCCCTTCCAGTCTTCATGACTTGGGAAGGGTTTTTACCCGGGCGGTTCTTCCCCCTTAACTTGGGGTTTTTTTCCATTTTGTTCAAGTGGGGCGGTTTTACAGTTTTCGGGGCGCCCCAAATTCCTGTTCGGGGCTGAGGGCGGGTTCTAGAGCTTAGGTTCCCATTTCCGGGGTTCAGGCTGTGGGTCGTTTATAGCTTTAGGCCCCAAACTTTCTGTTCGGCTTTGGGCAGTTCTACAGCTTTCAGGCTCCCACTTTCCTGTTCTTTGTTGTGGAGGGTTTTTCAGTTTTCAGGTCCCCCTTTCCTGTTAAGGCTGTGGGGCGGTTCTACGCTTCGGCCCCACTTCCTGTTCAGGTTTGTGGGGGTTCTTTGTTTTGGCTCCAACTTTCCTTTTCAGGCTGGGGAAAGTTCTAAAAGTTTGGGAGTGCCCATTTTAGCTCGGCTTTTCCCTTAGCTGAGCTTTTTGTCCCCAACAACCGGGGATAAAAGTCCCCATATTTCTAGCTCCACAGACCTAGTTACTGGCTGGTGATTTTATCAGTCTTCTCTTTATTCTCTGTTGTGCCTTTTCCCCTTTCCCTTCTCTCTTGTTTTGCTCGGGGGGGAAAGAAAAAATTTTAAACCCAGCAATGTATTTGGTGAAAGTTTTTCTTTTTCCTTTTCTATATGTCTAAAGCTCCACAATGTCATGGGAATAACCCTATAAATGGCCCAATTCAATACAATTTATAACCTGGAAATTTTGTTTGTTTTATTTTAAAAACTTTTCGTAATGATTTTGGACAAATGCTATACATAAGGAACCATGAGCATGTCCTTTGGGTTCTGGGCCTTATTTCTTTTTTTCCCTCTTAATGGGGGGTTAATTTTTTATTTTGGGAAAACCCAAAACTTTTATTTTATATTCAAATATTTATTCAGCCCATTACATAAAACAAAGTTTTTCCTTCCTTTAAATAGATCACTATTCAATTACCAGTAAAATAATAACCATATATATGTCAAATAAAACCACCCCAACCCTCTCCCTCTGGCCCAATTCCTTATACTTTTTTTTATTCTAATTGGCGGGGGAAATTTCCCTTTTTTTTTTTCCCCATGAAAACCTTGAGGCCTTTTAAATATCTATAATTTGTTCTGGAAATTGTTCTTACACCTATGTAACATACAGAATGAAAAAAAAAAACAATTCAATAACCACAAGTGATAGAAAACATGTGAAAAAAGGGTTTGTTTTTTTTTTAAATTTTTTGTTTTTTAAAGGGTTTTAAAACTTTAGCGCCAGCGTTTGGCAGTGAAGGCATCTTGTGGCGATACAGTGCAATTTTGTTTTTGGCCTCGGGTGAAAATTTTGATCCAACTTTTTTTTTTAAGACTCGTAGAAGTGCATGTGTTTCTTATTTATGAGAGTGATAAACTCTGAAAAGTACTTGACTCTTGCGGGTTTTGAGTTTTTATTTTATGTCTCTTTTCTGCAAAGTTCATTGTGGGGTTTTCCTTTTTTTGCTAAAATTAAATGGGGTATTTTTTTTTTTGTGGAAATAATTGGCAGAAACGCACAAACCTTAGTTCAAAATTCCATTTCTGAATTTTCATAGAGACTATGGGGTGTATAAAATTAAGGAACTAACTAATGTGGAATTATTTCACTCTGTGTTTATTTTGGGATTCATGCCATTTAATATAAAATTTTAATTTCTATCAGTTAATATGTTCTGGCTTCCTCAGGGCGACAAGTAAGAACAGGGCTGGCGTACTTTGCGCCAAAAAGCGGAGTAGCCTGTTCTAAAAGATGTATGAACGGTTTGGGTTTCCCAAAAATTTGGGTTTGCAATCGACCCCGGCCCCCGAACTTTGGGAAATCCCCAAAAGTTTTTGAGGGTTCTGGGGGTGGGGGCACCCATTCGTAAATTAGAAACTTTTATGTTTCTTTGCCCCCCAAATCTAGGCCAGAACAATTAGAAAAAGGCCCAAACCAGGGTAAAGGTGGTCCCTGAGCCAGACTTGTGGTTTTGGGGCCCCAATATTGCCCTTTTTGGGATGACCTGCGAAAAAACCAGACCTGGGTAAAGGGGGGTCCCTTTGGACCAGACTTGTGGTTTTGGGGCTTACACTCCCCTTTGTATGCCCGCAAAAAGAAAAACCCAGGGTAAAGGTGGTCCCGAGCCCCCTTTGTGGTATTGGCTCTACACTGGCCTGTATTATGACCTGCAGAAGAACAGCTTCATTCATTCTGGCGCATTCTCCACTGCCTTAAAGCGATTTAGAGCTGGCCTTTTAGTGTCTCCCTTATTGTTTGTTCAGTTTTTTTTCTACAGGTTTGTAGCATGGTGGAAACATGAGATTTTCCAGTATTTGGCTTCCCCTCCTCATCAAATTAAATTCATGCTTATTTGTTCCCAGATATTTTACTTAGCACCCCTTCGGAAAGACAAGTGCCCTTGCCCTGCTTGTAATCCTCTCATGATCACCTAGGCTTCACTGGTGGATGACCCAGTTGTGACAGACCAGCGGGCTCCCAATATTTCTAGCTCCACAGACCTAGTGACTGGCTGGTGATTTTATCAGTTGTCTCTGTTCTGCTTTCCCTTCTTGCTTTCTCTTGTTCTTTCTATCTTAAATCTTAAATTCGATTTCTTATCTGTGAGCACTTCCTTTATAGAGGCTTTGCCTACCTCTGTCCCACCTCCAGCTGAACTAGCTACAGGCAAGCTGCTCTGACCTGGTAGGTTATAACACTTGCCTTAATTTTAATTGTGCTGTTCATATGGACTTACCCCTCAAAGGATCACTCTCACCACATTGATTAGCTTTAGACATGTAAAGTCAACAGTAAATAAAAACTATTGCCAAATTCCCGTGCAGTCCACTGTTGAAGAACCACCCAAAGACTGAACAGGAAGTGGTAGCCTAAAGCTGTAGAACCACCCAAAGCCTGAACAGGAAGTGGGAGCTTAAAGCTGTAGAACCGCCCACAGCCTGAACAGGAAGTGGAAGCCTGAAGCTGTAGAACCTGCCCACAGCCTGAACAGGAAGCGGGAGTCTGAAGCTTTTAGAAACGCCCACAGCTAAAAGGAAGTGAGACCCTTTGAAGCTGTAGAACTGCCCACAGCCTGAACAGGAAGTGAGAGCCTGAAGCTGTAGAACCTGCCCACAGCCTAAACAGGAAGCGGGAGTCTGAAGCTGTAGAAACGCCCACAGCCTGAACAGGAAGTGGGAACCGGAAGCTGTAGAACTGCCCACAGCCTGAACAGGAAGTGGGAACCGGAAGCTGTAGAACTGCCTAAAGTCTTAACAGGAAGTGGATGCCTTAAGTCAGCTGTAAAGTGCAGGCTCTGTGAAACAGCATGGTGCAAAAAGCCCTTTAAGCTGGCAATGTCCAGCACTTTTCCTAATGCTTTTGATTATTATCAACTGCTATGTTCTTTAGACCAAGTAGTGCCATCTACTGTCCATGAACTACAGTTACAATATACATATTTTATTTATTATACACCACATTCTTTACAGCACTAATACTCAAACATTATATACATATATAACCACTAATAGAGTGGTTGCACCACTCTGCATTTCCAGGGTCGGACTGAAACTACAAAGCTATCCTGGCACTCAAACCCAATTATTCCACATCCAAAATTGCATCCACCTCTCCTCATATTGCAAATAAAAGTGCCATGCATTGCAGCATATTTAAATTTATTTACCCCTCCCCATCACTAGAGCCTTAAAAGTATTCCAAAAAGCAGAAGTAAAGTCAGTGGTTGAAAATAAAAACACATCATCACACTGCACCCACAAAATATGTATTCTACTGCACACTTTAGCCATTGAATTTAATTATATTACGCACTGTACATCTTGACATGTAATAGGTTACAAACTGTACAGTGGAATTATACTACACACTGTTCCCATTGAAATTAAATATATTAAACACTGCACCCTTGAAGGCTAAGGGATTGCTCTGTGAATTTTTTTAATTAGGATATTGCTTTCCTCTAAAAATAAAAAGTGCTCCCCTCTCATCTTTGATTCAGTGCTGTGGCGTCCTCAATTTCCACCAAGTTATAATGTTCTTCCAGTCTTCTTACGAAAGGGACATCAGTGTTGCAGCCGCTATTTGGCTGCAGGGCTCACGTTCCATTGGCTGTTGTCACAGTCCGGACAGTGATGTCAGCCAATGGCACGTGAGGGTTATAGCCAAATAGTGGCTGCAGCTATGACGTCCCACTCCTAAAAAAACAGGAGACCAGTGAAAAGTGAGGACAGTGTAGCGCTGGATCCAAGAGAAGTGAGTATACGTTATTTAATTTTTATAAAGCAGCATTATCCTAATTAAATAAATGAAAAATTAATCTGGCAACCACTTTAATTATATGACGTGCCATCCCCCCTGAAATGAATTATAATATCAACTGCACCCACTGAAATTATTTATAATATACACTGTGCCCCCAAAAATTACATAATACACTTGAAATTAAAATACACACGAGGATGAGATGATGTGGTGGTCTTGAGCAGTGAGTGGGTTAATGTATGGAGCGTAGTGGGAGGGTTAGGGCATGTCCCCACGGCACGGGTTTTCAAGCCGGTTTGCGGTTTTTCAGACCGCCTGAAATACCGGCCGAAAATTAGCACAATGGTGCTCTATGGAAAACCCGTGCAGCACTCCCCACTGCATGGGTTTTCCGTCCGGCGGTTTTGCCTTCCCGCTGTCCGGCCGCAACACATTGCGCTAGCACAATCCTCTGTCCGGTTTCTGGACAGAATATGTGCAAGCCAATGTGAAGGGGGAGGGCTTTTCTCCGCTCATCGTGGAGAAAAGCCGCCCCCCCCTCTGTGGCCGTGGGGACGGCACTAAAACAGGACAAATACCTCCTGTGCCGTGAGAATGCGCCCTTATAGGGGTTGTCCACTGAATTTCGTTAAAAAAAAAATTTTTCATACTTACATACACCTCTGTTCCGGCGCTGCCGCCATCTTCCTTCTTCCCCGGTCTTATGCTAACTACTTGGTTCCAGCCAAATGTGACATTACCAACAATGCCATTGCCTGACGTCACCATATGCTAGTGAACGCACTAAATGGGAACACCAGACAATGGCACATCACCACTGCAGCCAATTGTGGATAAAATGTCACAAAAGCTTTATACACCTGCCGCACAGTTATTAACAAGCTATGAACCCCCAGATGTGCTAAGGCAAAGAGATCTTTAATATCTGATTTTGCTGAAGCTTGTTACTATGTACCTGAGTAGAGGCATAGTTTGAAGGGTATTTTGAAAAATCCTGTCAACACTGTTTTCTATAGGGATTTTACGAGCAAAAAAAAGGGACACGTCACTTTGGATGTACTTCTGTCCAAAAAACAGCTTGCAATTACGCTTGTGAAATACTCTCTGTGTGAACAATAAGGTATATTTTACATTATAGTCAATGAAGGAAGATTTGAAACTTGTCTGAGACTGGTTTTGGGCTGTTTTTTCAGCGCTTTAAATGCGCCAAGAAACAGGCCAAAAAAACGCTGTGTGACCCCACCTTAAGGGTGTTTTCACATGGAGCGTTTTAGATGCGTTTTTGGCAGAAATGCACAGTATTAATTGCTGTGTATCTCTTAAAGAAAAAAAAAAACGCACCAAAAAAGCTCTGTGTGAAAGCACCCTTAGGCTATGTCCACACGGTTTATTTTGGGAGGTACGGCGCGAATTACGGGCTGAAATCCGTCCCAGTCATTACGGTAATCCACAGTTCTCATAGAGAACTATGGATTCCGTCTCCTCTCCCCGCTTGCGAAATGCGGCGAGCGGGGAGAAAGTGACATGTCAGTTATTCATAGCGGTATACGCGCCGTGGATAATGAATGTCTATGGGACCGGCAGGCTGCCCCCTCCCCCCCCTCGCCCTTGTACACATGCCGTAATTGCGGGCGAAATCTGTCCTGCAATTACGCCGTGATTAAGCCGTGTGAACTGGGCCTTAGGATGGGTTCACACTGCAAAGGACAAAATCTGCTGGGTTTTGACTGCAGTGAAAAAATCCGTCACAACAGGTTTTTGGACTTTTTTTGATACAAAAACCTGCTAGTTTTTCGGCAGTTTACATTTTTGGAATGGTGATTAACCAGTTTTGTGTGTAGATTTTGTGCGGTTTGCGATTTTTAGGCCCCACACAATCCATAGAAAATATGTATATTTTTATATAAATAAACACATATATAAACACACAAGTGTGTGTGTGTTTTGTGTATATATATATATATATATATATATATATATATATATATATATACACTCACACACCTATAAATATATACACACACACCTAAATTTATACACACACATATAAATACATGCACACACATATGTATATATATATATATATATATATATAAATATTCACACACAGATATACACGTGTGTGTATATATGTGTGTATGTATGTATTTATATATGTGTGTGTATATAAATTATATATGTGTGTATATATATATATACTTATATGTATTTATATATGTGTTTATTTATACAAATAAATATATATATATATATATATATATATATATATATTTTTTATTTTTTTTTTTTTTTTTATTTATTTTTTTTTTTCTATGGATTGTGTGGGACCTATAATGCATTATTCTCCACTTTATTGCCTAAAAAATGCAAACCACACAAATTCTGCACAAAAACATGGACAAAACCCATTCACTAACTTTCTGTTCGGTTCCCATTGACTTTCTGTTTGAAAACCGAGCAGGAGAATGAACATGTTCTAAGTTTTTTCTGAACACCGACGGCCTTAAAAAACATCAGAAAATCTGTTCAGTGGGGACTGCTGCACGGATTTTCCATTGAAGTTTATGGGGGAGCATTGCTTGACGGTTTTCAGATGGTTTCTAAATCTGCGAACCGTCTGAAAAACTGACCAATAAGCCCTTAGAAGACGTTCCCACGGCAAAGACCAAATACTGGTCGGATTTCCCGATCGGTATTTTGTCTTTTTTTGGCAAGCTGCCCCCCTTCGCACTCACATGTTCATATTCTGCCTGAAAACCAGGCGGAAGAATGAACATGTTCTAAGTTTTTCGGACTGCCGGCGGTGTGAAAAAAAAGCCGGCGGAAAATGCGTGCAGTGGGGACTGCTGCACAGATTTACTTTTAAAGTCTATGGGGATTGTTGCTGGTCAGTTTCTAAATCCGCAAACTGACAAACTGACCAATAAACCCTGCCGTGGGGACAGGCCCTTGGTGCTTTTAGATGTATCTGTTAAATATAGATGATGTGTCAATAAATTGATTAAGGTGCTACCTATTCTATATGTCTGTTTTCTTCTCCTTCTCTTCTCTGCTCTTTCTTGACCTGTAGGTGTGCACTGGAGCGTTACTTGTGTAGAGCTTGTTCATTTCTTATATTGAATACTTATTATTTTAAATCTATGCTAATTCTATTCTAAGCTTCATGTAACCTTGTAATGTAATGGCCTTCTTCACCAGCTTCCGGTGGTGAGAGTATAGTTGGCTGTCACCTGCATTCTCGTTACATCTGAGGGAAGCAATATGCAAGTATATAGAAGATAGTGTAGGGTTACGCCTACCGTGCTTAAGTACATTGTGCCATTTAGACATTGTGTCATGAACTGAAAATGCAAAGGCTGAATAGCAAAGACTACATTACAGACACAGATTGACAGCTCATTAGAAAACAGCAGGAAATGTGTTAATCTCTGCAGGATTCTGAGCCACTTGTGTCATTGAGAGGCAACACAATGTAATGTCATCGTCACTCCATTGCAGATCTCCTAATTGTCTCTTATTTGAGGCTTTCGAGCTGCTGTGCTAATTGGAGGGTGATGAGAGAAATTTAACTAGGATCTCAAGTGTGAACTGCAGAATGCAACCTTTGCCCCTTTTACCTTCCAGCAAAATGTCTGTATGGCTATTAAAAGCTTATTTAGTTCTGCCTCAGAAGTTGACTTTTGCCAATGAATTTATCTAATGGTTCCTGTAACAATATTCGTTTGAATTCAAAATTAGCATGTATGTTGTCTTATTGACAATTAAATTATGTGGTAATGCAGATTTCATTGTTCTAGTATTGTACGAATATATGAGAAAGCAGATAACACATTGAGAGGGACACTTTCAACAGAAAGAGGTATATACAGGCAGACCTCGACTTACACCCGTCCACTAGTTACAAACGGAGATTTATGGGGCATGCTGGCACTTGTAGTTCCATGTTCCGCAGCAGATAGTAGCTGTGGAATGACAAGTTCCAGCACGCCACTGCAGCACATGAGGTGAAAATGAGGTGAAATCTTCATAACGGGGACTCATCTGTCCCCTAGTTACAAACGGAGACTTATGGGGCATGCTGGCACTTGCAATTCCATGTTCCACAGCAGATAGTAGCTATGGAGCTACAAGTTCCAACATGCCCCAGCAGCACATGAAGTGAGGATGAGGTGAAATCTTCTTAAAAGAGGCACAGACTGCAAATCAAGTGTAAAAACCCTTTCCTGCACTATCCAAAACTAAAAAAAAAAAAAATGTTTTTGCTGGAGTTACAATTAATAAATCTACCTGTTCCGACTTACATACAAATTCAACTCAAGAACAAACCTACAGTCCCTATCCCGTACGTAACCTGGGGACTGCCTGTGTTATAAAATCAATATCTCTGAAGAATAATATTTTAAGATTTACGCCGAGCGGGGAGAAAGTGACATGCACACTATTTGCAGCATGTACGCGCCGTGAATAATCAATGCCTATGGGGCCGGCGAGATGCCGGCCCCCCGCTCCCGCTGCGCTGCAGCCGGCGTAATTGCGGGGCGAAATCCAGCCCCGCAATTACGTCGGCAATAAGCCGTGTGAACATTGCCTTACAGGTCCTGCTGATAACACTTATACCTCTTAAGCCCTTAGTAGGTCTGGAAGAGAACCATCAAGCAATCCTCACTGCCGTACTATCAGAGCGCACAGAGGGGAAGTCAAGAGAGACAAACCAGGAAGTCATGTACATAGGGAAATGTAAAAAATTATATAAAAAAAGCAACCACCCAATTTTTTACAAAAAAAAATACATAGAATATTTACATATTGCTTGTCAGTAAGTTTTGTGAAAAACTAAATTTTGAGGGTATTGTCCTAATTTGACAAATACCTCAAAAAATTTAAATTTTAAGTTGGACTCTCAATAGGAAACAAAACAGTCAAGTTGCACCCAATCGGGAAAATTTAGCCTGCTAATGATGGTGCAGTTTTGCAGTGGAACAGTCGCTTAACCTGCAACTGCTGACCATTTAACTGCAGCTGAAATCAGATTGAAAACCACGATAACTTCTGTCAGTGGTGTCCGTGCACACCAGATAGCCCCAATTTATCCACAACTCAACTCAGAAACCTATCACCGTTAACATTAACTAAGGTCGAAAATCAATTAGCACAAAACTCCAAAATCGATTAATTACAATATAATATATGATCACTTTATTTAATCACTAAGTAGTAAAATTACTTGAAATACATAAAATATGGAGTGTGACACTGACCGGAAACATTGCCATAAAGTATCAGTAGTTTATATCCGGTTAAGAATTAGGAGGATTAGGAAAGCTATTGTTGTCTGTATTTCCCTAATACTCTGCTATTTTGGCTTTAGTTAAACGGGTTATCCTCGAGTTGAATGATTTCCTAAAACACTATAAACAGCATTTATATGGAAAAGTAAAGATATCCCGCTTCCTTCATGTGCTTTTCTTTTGGCCTCTTCATTCTTTTATCATCAGATCCATTTTTTGCAGTGAAACTTCTTGCTTAAGGGAATGTCAGTAGTTCTCCTGCAGCTCTTTCCTACAAGTCCCACAATGCACTGCAGTTACAATCTAGGACTTCCCTGCTCGGACACGTACACCTCGTGCCCCTGAATATCTGCTTCAGTTCTCTGCCTGGTTGCCTGTAGCATGCAGTATATATTACAGTGCACCAATCAGTTATTAAAATGGTAATAAAAACATTCTTTCCTTTTTTTATATATGTAATACATGTACAAATATATATAATTTGGTTAATATATTTTATATATGTGCTGTACATTCCCCATAGCAGGTACACAGCTATCTCATCATTGTAACTCTGATTGCTGTGGGGAATGTGGCCTCATCCAGTTTTCCTTTACACTGGATAGCCTATCTGGCATCCAAGAAAAGTGGGTGATGTCACATCCCCCACAGCAATCTGTTTTTAATTACGGGAAAGCTGTGTGCCTGCTGTAGGGGATGTGGCATCGTCCCTGCACCCAGTGATGTCTGGGCAGAATCTCATGACGCTTTACCCTGGCAACACTACCATATAAAGAGCAGTAGGCAGATTTTTTTGACTGTGCGGATCCTTCAGAGGTCCTAAAGCACATTCAGCAAATCAAACAATGTAAGTCTTCTGACCAAGTGAAAAAGTCTAGTAAATTTATCAAAAAGACATCTCCTATCAGAAGAAGTAAAAACAGTACACAATAATGAAGGCACCTAGACAATGGCAGCTAGCAATGATGAGTCACTATGTACACAGTTATCACTGTATGTGTCGTGTCCACATTAGTGTAGAACACTGTCCCCCTCCAGCTCTGTACTGACTACATTCCGGTCACCTTTAGGGCTTTATTGCAGACATCATTAAATTTGGGTTAAGCTCTATGGTGATTTTATAGGGATTGTGGCCCTTATTTATTATTGCTGTCAGGGTGTGTTCACACAATGTATTTTGGCTCATAATTTGGCGCGTTATTTTCAGCGGAGTACATGCCAAAATACGTTAAAAGCAATGTTGCCCTGTAAGTTATACAGCGTAAACGTTTAGACAGACTGTCTAAAAATGTGCCAGATTTATCACTGTAAATTATGCTGATTGATCATTTTGGTGCAGCTTTAGGGCTTGTTCACACGGAGTTTACACTCCATGTTACAAGCGCTTTTAGGATCCTTCTTGGGGTCCGCT
The DNA here is from genome assembly GCA_025379985.1 of Phyllomedusa bahiana. Classification (NCBI taxonomy): domain Eukaryota; kingdom Metazoa; phylum Chordata; class Amphibia; order Anura; family Hylidae; genus Phyllomedusa; species Phyllomedusa bahiana. Next base: position 13,459 of record JAODAL010027174.1, on the reverse strand, counting down.
CTGTCGGTCCCCAAGACGGATCTAAACGATTAGCAGTGGATTATTCACTGAGTCTATGCCGAACACGACGGCGTTTTCACATGAGGGATCGCCGCTGGGTGTTTCAAAAGCGCAGCTCAGCTCCGTCTTAAAGAATGGACATGCAATTCTTTCAAGAGGAGCTGAGCTGCGCTTTTGAAACACGCAGCGTGCCCTGGTAAATGTTCGAAGTCGGGGAGGTGGGCGAGGGGGCGGTAGGGTGCCCCATCCAAAAGTTTGCTTTGGGGGCCCAAGCTTCTCTAGAAAACCCCCGGGGATTTTAAAAATATATTACCTTCCACACAGCGGGTTTTTATAATATGTACAATATATAACCTCACACACAGGGGAAATAAAAAATTTTTGTACAGTAAAATTGGGCCCGCCACAGCAGTATATGATAACGATGGGGCCCGGGTTTTAAATCTTTAAAAGGGGAACAAAATTTCCCCCACACAAAATTCGGAATATATAAAAGGCCCTAAATAACCTCACCACAGCGGTTATATGATTGTGAAAATTAAATTACCTCACACAGGCGGTAAATAGATATTGACAATTTTTTAAACCCCACACTTTGGGGGAATAAAAGTGTGACAATATATTATCTCACACATGGCGGTAAATATAATATGTGACAATATATTACCTCACACACGGCGGTATGTATGATATGTGACAAGATATTACCTCACACATGGAGTAAAATGAAACGTGACAATTTTTTTACCCTCACACATGGTGGTAAATAAAATGGGACAATATTTTAACCCACACCATGGTATGATGAAAAGGGTTGAAAATTTATATAACCTCACACACGGGGGAAAAAGGGTATTTTGCATATATTGCCTCAACACGGCAGAAAAAATTTTAAATTGGACAATAAAATACCACCCCACACATGGGGGAATATAATATGTGACAATAAACACCCCCACACGGGGCGGTATATATTTATGTCCCAGTATATTACCCACAAAAACGGGGGTAAATATGAATATTTTGACAATATATTACTTCACATATGTGTAAATTTTAAAAAACAGTAATTTAAACGGGTTTAAAAATGATAGGGTGACAATATATTACCTCAAACATAGCAGTATATATGATATGTGACAATATTTTACCTCACACATGGCGGTATGTATGATATGGAAAAATTTTTTAACCTAAACCAGGGCGGTTTAAAGATATTGGCCAAAAATTCCCCTCAAAAAAGGGTGGTAAATTAAATTTTTGATTTTTAAAAAAACCTCACCCCCGGCAGTATAAAAATTGATATGTGAAAATTTTTATTCCCCTCAACCCCCCCCCGGCTTTTATAAAATTTTTATAACTTTATATTACCTCCCCAAGGTTTTGTTAAAGATAATGGTGAAAATTTTAATTACCTCAGGGCACAGCTATAAAGAATATGACAAAAAAAATTACCTCCACCCCAACCGCGGTAAAAAATGATAGGAAAAAATATTCCCTTTCCACACCCCGGGGGTAAATATTTTGAAAATTTTTAAATTAAACCTCACAAAACCGGAATAATTTTTTAAATAACAATATTTCCCACCAACGGGGTTAAAAAATAATATGTGACAATAAAAAACCCGGGCCAAGGAAATTTAAAAAATGAAATGGAAAATAAATTACCTAACGTGGCAAAAATTTTAAATATTGACATATATTCCTCACAAAACTTTTGTATATAAAAATATGCCCAAAATATTATTTTAAACATATGGTGGTAAAAAAAAACAAAAAATATATGAGGGGTTTAAATAAGGGTTAACCAATAATTACCCCCACACGGCGGAATATATGAAAAGTTTAATAAATAACCTCCAAAACACCGGTGGAAATATACAATGTTCAATTTATTCCCCTTCAACAACGGGGTATATATATATTGAAAAAATTATTCCCCCTCACACAACCCATTATTTAGATTTTAAATTGACAATAAAATTATCTCACACTTTCCCGGTAAAAAATAATTTTGGACAATAAAACTTCACACACTTCCCAAAGGGCGAAAGAAATGATATTAAACAATATATTACCCCCAAAACATTCGGTAAAAAATGAAAGTAAAACCAAATGTTCCCCCTCACACAGGGCCCGGTAAATATGATGTGAAAATATATTACCTCACAAAATCGTATGAAAGATATGTGACCTAAATTACCTAAACCCCACAGCGCTATATATGAAATGGGGACAAAATATTCCCTTTCAACACCCCCGTCTTTATATTTTATAGGGAACAATTTTAACCTCACAAAACACGTAAATTTTAAAAGTACAAAATATTAACCCCCCACGGTGGTAAAAAGATATTTGACAATATATTACCTCATACATGGCGAAATATATGATGGACAAAAATATAACCCCCACACACGCGTTATATAAAAAGGACAGTTTATTGCCTCCGACCCCAGGGTATAAAAAATTTTTCCCTTTTTCCCAACCAAAAGGCACCAGGTTTTTTAAAAAAAAAAAATTTCCTTTGTTGATACGTTTTTCCCCCCCTTTCCTAATAGGGGGGGTATTAAATTAAAGTTTATTTTAAACTGCTTCTTTGCGCCCTTGAAAAAAACTTTTGCTTATGACAATTATTACCTCACACCCCCCCGGAAAGAAATATATGAAATGTGCCCAAATTTTTTACCTCACACCCCCGGCGTAAAATATGATTTTTAAAAAATTTAAAACCTCACACACCCGGAATATAAAAAATTTATAACAGTATATTCCCCTTCCCACAGGTTGAAAGTATGAAAGGGTGACAATTTTTTTAACCCCACAAAACGGCGGTATATATGATATGTACAAAATATTACCTCAAACACGGCGGAATATACCCTTGCCCAATTTAAAACCTCACACATGGGGGTAAATTTTGTTTTAATAACAATAAAATTAACCTCCCACAGGGCGGTATAAATAATATTTTACAATATTTTACCTCCCCGAAAATGGAAAATAAAAAAGAAAAATTGACAATAAAAAAAACCTAAACACGGGGGGTATATATTATATGGGGACAAAATTTTACCCCCACATACGTGGAATAAAAATTATTTTACAAAAATTATTTTTACATATGGTTTGTAATATATAACAAGAAAAATTTATGAGGGGTTTATAAATGGAAAATGTGAAAAAATTTATTACCTCACACCCCGCGGTATAAAAAATTAAAGGTGAAAATATATTACCTCCACACGGGGGGAAAAAATATAAATTTTGGACAATTTATTACCTCAAAACACTTTGGAATATATGAAATTACAATATTTTTCCTCACAAAACTGCGGTATAAAAGAAATGTGACAATAAAATTACCTCACACACGGCGTAAAAAGGGAAATGTGACAATATATTACCACACAAACGGGGAATATATCATTGCCCAATTTTTATTACCTCACACCCCCGGGGGTTTAAAAATGAAAAAGTACAATAATCACCTCACAAAATGCGGTAAATATAAATTTTGACAATAAATTTAACCTCACCACATTTTTATATATATAATGTTTTAAAAATTGACAGGTTATATTTTGGTTTGACTTTAAACTTACCTCAAAACCAACAGCGAAGACAGAAATAGGAAACAGATGAAATCGCGCACTGAGGTAAATGCAGAGACCTAAGAGACTCCCGGGAAATTTTTTTAAAATTTATTCACTTCCCGGGGCATCTCCCATTCGAGGAAGCACAGTGAAGAACTACAGCTCCCTCGCCTCTAGTGTGGGTCAGCTGACTGCAAAAGGGGCCCAAATGCAGAAACATTCTGGTTTTTTCTTTTACATTTTGGCGAATTTGGACTTTTCCACGCTGCCGTCTGCGCATGGCTCTGTACAGGGCAGCCAGGCCGGCAGTGGAAGCTCTGAACTGTATTCACTGCGCATTTTAAAAATTTCTCTGTTTTGGCTGAACCCTGCCACGGGTTGTTCCCAAATTTTGGGGGGTTTCCCTACACGAACTGAAAAATTAAACAATCATTGCGGGAAAGCATGGTGTGCAGGGGCACGCCCCTTGAAGAATTGCAATGGTAACACCCAACTGACAGATTGAGTCTAACATTTCTTGGAGGAATCAACACAGAGATATAAGAGAAGAGGCTGCAGAGTAGTTATGTCGCAGGGAACATAAGGATTTACACACGTGTCAGGAGACGTCACAGATGTCCTCTCTTGCTCCTTAAAGGGAATGTGTCATCAAAAAATGAGTCATTGTTTAAGTCCCGTTTTTAGGTTAAACGCATTTTTTAGGAATTTTTGGTTGTTTTTTTTTTTATATCACTTGCAATTTTTTTTTATAATTCTTAAGTCTTGCAGTTTTCACTTTGGCCACTAGGCCTTGTTTGCACTGTTTTCACAGCAGTCAGAGAGATGCTTTACAGTAGCTTCATGAACATAGGAGACTTAAAGGGGTTGTCTCGCTACAATGATTGGGTTTTAATTAAAAGATCTTTAAAAAACAAGCGCTTGCAATATATGTTCATTACAAATGTCCTACTGATTTTGAGTTATCCCTGTTAGTAGTAGTACATCAGCTTCTCAAATCTCTATAGCAGCTGACCTGTTGATCTTTATCTCACTGGCTGTCAGGTCTGATGACTCATCACCTTCAGAATACAGTCAGAGCACAGAGCCCCTGCTTCTGTAGTGAGGGAGGGGAGGGCTCTGGCTTCTGTGTTCTGTGCTGCCTGATTATCCCTGTGTGTGCCTGCTTCCTCCTGTTCTCTACACAGATTGAGGAGAGCAGAGGTGAGGCTGATCAATAGATGTGACAGCAGTGACCCTGTGTGTTACTATAATCATGATTGTTCTGTGGAGCTGTGACTATACTAATAAACAGATCAGGGGGGCATGTGAATGCTTCATGCTCTGCTGTACTAGTGACACATCCTGAGTATAGTAACACTTCACAGCTGCCCTGTGTCTGTTCTGACAGATCTGTTTGTTTCTGGAGATGTGGAGATTTGTATGCTACAGCAGGGGGTATAGGAACACTTACATCCCCCCTGCTCTGCTATTAGCATACACAGCTTCACAGACCTCTCCACAAATCAGCCCCCTCTCTGCTGTCTCCGTGGAGCTGACAATACAGCTGATCCAGCAGCAAGAGCCTGCAGCAGACCTAGGCAGGCACACACAGGGTTAACCCTGGCAGCAAACCCCCTCCCCCCCCCACCCTGCTGTATAGAAGTAATGGAGGAGAGCTGTCTGTGTGCTGAGGGGAGGAGGGAAAAGGGAGGAGAAGAGGCAGACAAGAAGCCCGCCCCTGAATTCAAAAATCCTTTGCTCCTTTGCCATTGAAGCAGGCTGAAAGCTTTTAATGAGACAACTCCTTTAAGACTGACTCAGTCCCATTGACTTCTATAGGAGAGTTTTCTAGTCATGCTCTGTGGCCTGGGAAGAAGTCACTGTGCAGGGAGGTGAAAGGGTGAACCGTGACTATCTCCTTGTGACTGGTGGATCCTGTGTTATCTATTCACACTGGTGTCTCCTTTCAGTTTGACCCTATTTGTGCTGATAATGAGCAGACTACTGAGACTCTTTCTCTACAGAACAGGAAGTGTTAGACCGTTATTTGGCCTAGTGGCCAAAGTGAAAACTTCAGGACTTAAGAATCATTAAAATATTGAAAGTGATATGGAAAATTTAAAAAAAAACAAAAAACAAAAATTCTTAAAAAATGTGTTTAACATAAAAACATGAGTTAAACAATAAGTCATTTTTGATGACACATTCCCTTTAAGGACCAAGTGTTTTTTTTTTGGGGGGGTGACAAGTTTGTTTTTCCCTCCCCGCCTTCCAAGAACAATAATTTTTTATTTTTGCATCGACATATGAGGGCTTTTATTTTGCAGGACAAGATGTACTTTCTAATGGTGTCATTCCCTACACCATAGATTATACTGGAAAACCGCAAAAATTCTATATAAAATTCTAAGTGAGCCAAAATGTAAAAAAACATACTTGCACTGTATTTGCAGGTTTTTTTTTTTATGTATAGGGTTTGCGCCATTTTCTGTAACCAATTACTTTTTTCCACTTCCACCCATAATGAGGGAGGGTGTATTTTGTTTTTTATCGGTACCATTTTGGGATAGATGCAACTTTTGTGATCACTTTTATTCCAATTTTTAGGGGACTTGAAATGACCAAAAAACCACAATTTTGGCGTTGGGAATTTTGTTTTTCTTCTACGGTGTTCTATGTTATATTTTAACATATAGAACACTGTAGTCTTTCTCAGCCACGGTGTTACCACATATGTGTCACTTTCTTGTTATTTATTTTTATTTGTAAAATGGCAAAAGGGGGTGATTTGAACTTTATATATATATAATTTTTTTTTACACTTTTTTTTACACTTTTTTCACTTGGAGTCCCCCTAGTGGCGCTTTCCCACTAAGGGACATGATCATATGTACACCCTTTTGTATTGTATCGACCATATTAAAGGGTGTACAAAAATGGCTGTTGTACTACTTGCTGCCTAAGGCAGGAAGTAGTAAGATGTGAAACATGGCAGTGATGGAAGCCTTCACAACACTTCCAGCTGCCAAGGAAACCAATCGAGGCCCCGTGATTTTGCCGCGGAGTTGCCGCTCGCAGTGAGGAACGTTGCGAGGTACTATTTCTCTTTCATTTGAACGCCGCGTCTAAGGGATAAAACATCTGACTCCATTCCATGCGGTTACTGCCAGGTGTCGGCTCTAATTAGCGGTGCAGTACCGCCACTTAGCGACACTTGGACGTAAATTTGTCTATTATTGTTAAGGGGTTAAGATACTCTTTGGGAACATAACGAGAATATATGCAAGTAAGAAATGAGGGCCTTAGGTATGAAAACTCTCTAGCAGTAACACTGTCTTTGTTGCCCATAGCAGCCAATCAGAGCCCACTGAAAGCAATCATAGTTCATAGCAGGCAATCAGAGATATCCTTTCATGTTTCCAGAGCAGTATATGAAATGAAAGCTGAGCCTGATGCGCTATGGCTCTATTGGTTGCTAGGGGCTCTGATTGGTTGCTATGGGCTCTGATTGGTTTCTATGGGCTCTGATTGGTTGCTATGGGCTCTGATTGGTTTCTATGGGCTCTGATTGGTTGCTATGGGCTCTGTGTAGTAGGTATGAGCTCTGACTGGTTGCTATGAGCTCTGATTAGTTTCTATGGGCTCTGATTGGTGGCTATGGGCTCTGATTGGTGGCTATGGGCTCTGATTGGTGGCTATGGGCTCTGATTGGTTTCTGTGGGCTCTGATTGGCTGCTATGAGCTCGGATTGGTTGCTATGGGCTCTGGTTGCTATAGGCTTTGATTGGTTGCTATTGGCAACAAAGACAGTCTTACTGCTAGACAGTTTTCATACAGAAGACCCTAAATGCTGTGTACACATTGCCTAATATTAAGGCTATGTTCACATGGCAATGACTGGGACGTATTTCAGCCCATAATTTGCGTCGTACTGCGCTGAAATACGGGCGAAATACGTCCCAGTCATTACGGTAATCCACAGTTCTCATAGAGAACTATGGATTCCGTCTCCTCTCCCCGCTCGCACAATACGCCGCGGGTGGAGTGGGGGGGATAAGTGGCCTGTTGGAGCACACGGCGTAATTGCGGGCGAAATACGTCCCACAATTACGCCGTGAATAAGCCGTGTGAACCCTGTCTAACCATCAAAGCAAAACTGAATTGTTCCAGACAATTTAACTAAACCTCAGTGGCTAGAGAATGGGTGCTTATAATATTGTGTCCTTGTTGACATTGTGCTACAGAATTCTTTAAAGTCACAGACACCTGAATAACAATGAGTTAATTTGGGAAACAGAGTTTGAAAGTTTCCGACTCAAATCACATTATGTTCGGAGGTCAATTTTGGTGAGACAACTAGAAAATGTGCAAATGAACATACAGGTCAGTCAGTCATCCACTGGCAATAATGTATACCACACAGTATACAGTTTTTCATTTTTATACAGTCGTATTAAAAAAAAAATATATTACAGTTAAAATCAGCATCATACTGGGGTGAGTGGGACTCACCAGTGGAGATGATTCTTGGGCCCCACCAGTGGAGTTGATTCTTGGGGCCCAACAGTAGAGATGTTTCTTGGGACCCACTTGTGGAGTAGATTTTTGGTGCCCACCAGTGGAGTTCATTCATGGGGACACCATCTGAGTTGATTATTGGGGCCCACCAGTGGAGTTGATTCATGGGGCTTGCCAGGGGAGTTGATCCTTTGGGCCCACCATGGGAGCTGATTCTTGGGGCCCACACGTGGAGTTGATTCTTGGTGCCTCACCAGTGGAGTTGATTCATGGGGCTTGCCAGGGGAGTTGATCCTTTGGGCCCACCAATGAAGCTGATGCTTGGGACCCACCAGTGGAGCTGATTTTTGAGGCCCACCAGTGGAATTGATATTGGTGGCATTCACCTGTGGTTTTGATACTGTATGCCCACAAGTGGAGTTGATTCTTGGGCCCCACCAGTGGAGTTGATACTTGGGGCCTCACCAGTAGAGTTGATACTTGGGGTCCCACCAGTGGTGTTGATTCTTGGGGCCTCACCAGTGGAGTTGATACGTGGGGCCTAACCAGTGGAGTTGAAACTGGTTATCACAAGTGGAGTTGATACTTGGGGCCTCAGCAATGGAGTTGATACTTGGGGCCTCAGCAATGGAGTTGATACTTGGGGCCACCAGTGGAGTTGATACTTGAGGCCCACCAGTGGAGTTGATACTTGAGGCCCACCAGTGGAGTTGATACTTGAGGTCCACCAGTGGAGTTGATTTTTGGGGTCCACCAGTGGAGTTGATTCTTGGGGCCTCACCAGTGAAGAAGAGTGCAGATGAAGTCTAGGTTCACACAGCATTTTTTTTTTCTATGTGCATTTTGGTGTGAAAATAGTATTGACACATTTTCAGTGTATTCACCCCAACATGAACCAGGACTTTGATTAGCCCCATTGGTTTGGAATAATCCTCATGCTAAAATTTGGTGAAATTCACATGAAGGAAAAGGTTAAATATGCAGCAGCAATCCGAGGTCGTCACCTGGGTTTCTGAGTATTTTTTGGCGTATTCTACTGGAGCAAAAATCCCCCATGTAACTATAGCCTAAAGGTCTCATTAAAGGTTTCAGTTCTTTGCCTCTGTTGAAATACAGGATCACAGAGAACATTCATTCACCAGGGGTATTAATCAGTTGTCTCAGGAACTAGATTTCGATCACTTGACACCTTTTTTTCCTGTTTTGACTTGTTATTGTTTAGTTACCTCCCAGTATAGTTTTACTACCAGGGATCGCTCATATTCCACTAGCATAGACACTTGGGGATTACACACTATTATCTCTTAAAGCTAATTAAGCCACAAGATGCAGCCAAAATAACAATTATGTCCAATAAAATTTTAATGAAGTTCTTCCTTATTATTTGTATGCATCACAAACAGTGACCTAGCAGACAATGTAGAGGACATACATGACAACATACTGAATGAGAATTAAATCCAGTATTCAATATGAATAGTAACATAGTAGATAAGGTTGGCGAAAGATACAGGTCCACCAAGTCCAACCTGTAACCCTACAGCATTGATCCAGAATAAGGCAGAAATCCATATAAGACAGATGCCAATTGCCCAATACAAAAGGAAAAATTCCTTCCCGACTCCAAATCCAGCAATCGGAATAAATCCTTTCATTAAGCTCCGATCTCCAGAATCCAGTTTCCATAACCTGTGATGTTATATTTTTCAAGAAAGTCATCTAAGCCCCTTATGATAACTTATGGCAGTGAGGTCCATGGTCTCACTGCTCTTACAGTAAAGAATCCCCATCTATGAAGATAGTGAAACCTTGTTTCCTCTAAATGTACTGGATGCCCCCTTGATTGCAACAGGTCTAGGTGTTACACAAGGGATCTGTGTACCGTCCTGTCACATATTTGTACATGGCAATTAAATCGCACCTAAGACCTCTTTTTTCCAAGTTGTATAACCCCAAGTCTGATAGTCTGTCTTGTACTACAGTCTACCTTTTCCCTTAACCAGCTTCGTCACCCTCCTTTCACCTGTTGTAACTCAGCTATGTCCTTCTTATACACTGGCGCCCAAAGCTGTACTGTATACTGTATTCCATATGTGGCCTCACTAGGGATTTGAACAGAGGCTAAACTGAGTTCTTGTCTTGAGCTTTTATGCCTCCTTTATGCCTGATGCAACTCATGATTTTGTTTGCCTTGGCAGCAGCTGCCTGGCATTGGGCACTACATTTCAGACTACTGTCCACCAGTATTCCCCTGATATACATCATCCATGTGGCTGTGTAGGTATAGATATGATGAAAAAAAAATTATATACCAATGTGAGGTAAGTAAATTTAACACAACATGAACTATGGCATGTATTCCCATTGAAAACAATGCGCACTGATTTGTTGCACATTTATCAGATACGGAAAAAATATGTCAGAGTATTTCAAAAATCCCAAATGCTGCTGATTCACTGTGGATTTTGACTTCCCTAATTAAATCAAAAGGGAAAGTCCAACATAAATTTGCAGTGTTTTCACTATTTAAATTGATTTGATGAAGATTTAAAATCCACACAATATGTCAATTTCTGTGTGGATTTTGTGCAGATATTATTCACAGGATGTGCATGAGATTTCCTAAAACACTGTAGATCTTGCAAATCTGTAATGAAAAATCTGCATCCTATCTACCCGACAGTATTGGGCTATGTCCACATGGCAGAGGACAAAATGCTTCTCAGATTCTAATCAGAATCCAGTAAAGTGGTTTTCCCACCATAGACATTATGGCAGATTAATAGGATATTCCATCAATGTCTGATAGGTGCGGGCCCTTCAATGGGTCCTTACCACCTGTCCGGTCAAAACGGAGAGGTTTCGGTTCTTGTTCTCGGGATATGTGCAGTCCCAGAGGTGACCTATCCTATTGGTATGCCATCACAGTCTATGCTGAGACAACTCTTTTAAGGCTAAGGGCCCGTTGACACGTCAATGGACAAATATCGGTCAGTTTATCCGGCCGGTATTTGTCCGGTTTGTGTGCAGTGCACACGGCCGCGGGGGGGAGGGGGGGGCGACTTTTCTCCGCGATGAGCGAAGAAAAGCCCTCCCTCTTCACATTCACTTGTACATATTCCGTCCGAAAACCGGATGGAAGAATGAGCATGCACAAACTTTTTCGGGCGGAAAACCAGTGCAGTGGGGACCACTGCATGTGTTTTCCATAGAGCCCCGTTGTGCTTGTTTGCGGCCGGTTTTTCAGACGGTCTGCAAACCCGTGCCGTGGGGACATGCCCTAAGTCCACACAGTTTGTCAAAATGCCCTCCAAAATCTGATGGGGCCATACAGGGTCAACTGCAAATCCGGGCGAAATCCTACAGAATATACAACATGTAACATATTCCGCTGGAATGTAAACCCGTCGGTAATTTTTCATTTCGGTCTATGCAGCACAGGGCACCATCAGATTTTTGCCGTATTCGAAATACGGATTTTCGGTAGATTCCAAATCCACCTCGGGTGAACCTGACTTTCTGGAGAAATCCTGTTGAGGCATCTTGGTGTTTTCTATGGTTTTAGAGTATTTAGTTACTAAGTGTAAGAGAAGCAATATTTTACCACTTAAAGGGGTTTTACCACCATAGACTTTGATGGCATCACTAGGATATGCCATCATTGTCTGATAGGAGCAGGTCCCAACTCTGGGACTTCCACCTATCTCGGGAACGGGCCCCCAAAACTCAGTCTGGAGAGTTGGTCGTGCTTGCGCATGACTCTCCATTCTGTTCTATGGGAGTTCAGAGCAGAGATGAACAGGCAGATCCCCTGTCCTCAGAAAACCTGTAGACCCGAAGGGAGAGGGATTACCCACGCACGGCCGGCTGTCTGGTCTGCGCTGCGGTTCATGGCCATCTTTTCCACTTGTGGCAGAACCCCCTTAAGTCCAGTCATAAAACGTTTCAACTTTGTGCCCTTTATTTTAGGCTACTTGTCTAATTCCTAGCTCTTCGTTTCACGTCAAAACACTTTAGCTACCTCAGTTCTATAGTACATTGGACGGTGTGTAGTAGAACATGTGCACTCAGTGTCAAACTCATTTAGACTGTGTTATTTTCTAGCACCAAGTGAAGACACAGCGGATTTTATGGCTTACCTTAAAGAAATAACCACATTGAACGGTCTAATACTGCCACCTACTGGTTATTGTATATTAGTGCATGGATTTCATTGATATGTATACTTGAAAAATGGTGTTTATTACTGACTGTAAATGAAGACTTTCCTAAGGGTAATCGTCATTACAATATTAATGACCTGTTTATATTACTTTTTGCTATTTTTCAGTACTTATTGGAGTTGGAATTGAAACTCTGCAGCAAGGACAATATCCAAGTCTGGCTTATTATTTATTGTGAGTATTGTTTGTACTATGTGTGGAAGGCACTATCCTATAACCAATATATCCGGGATAACAAATACTGGATAAATCTGCACCAAGAAGGGTTACCACTAACATTAAGCTAAACCAACAAAAAGAAAACCCATTTAAAAATATATCAAAATCTTTATTAGTACTGCATAATCACAAAAATGACACCACAAAAATATACAACAAAATAATACAACAAAATAATGTATATACACCAAAAATACCCCCACCCAGATAAAACAATGAATATAAGCACGGAGGTCAAGGGTCACATCCTAAAAATGTATCAATGGCATATAGCGAACCACACACCTCCTGATGCATAAATAAGAGGAACGACCCCCTGGCCCTGTCCCAAAAATATCATACCAAGGAAGAGGGGTCCGCAGTGAAAAATGATGCTGATGCCAAACGATAGTGACAACTGGACCTCCGTGCCACCCCGACGCGCGTTTCGCTGAACGCTTCTTCAAGACATCGGTGTTCATGGTGGTGTAAAAAAAAAATGGGGTCCATGATGCACAACTGAGACACAGCACACCATACACCAACTTGATGATCATGGAGTGTTTTTTGGTGAGTAGCAAATGGATTATTAGCAGCCCATATACGGGGGTTTTGCAAGTCACAGACAGATGTTAAACATTGTGACGGCTGTCCAGCACCTACCTTATTGCTCCAATGTCGGGGCACCCCAGCTTGTTGTAAGCTCCGTGTACTGAGCAGTGCAGTGCACCGTGTTTTGTCCAGATAGCTTCATCCTAGCAAGAGTAATTACAAAATATTCAGTGATGAATGTATCTCCCTGTCTATAGTTAAGTACAGTAGAGCCCTATGGATGCATACACCAAAAATGATGTTAAAACAGAATGTGAGCGTTAAAGGGGTTTTCTCACTACAAAGATTAGCTTGGAAGTTCAACGTGAAGGGACAGGGGAAATTTGGAAGACT